>CAJVRM010000116.1:411980-578316 GCA_911693285.1 Hymenoscyphus albidus | reverse complement strand
GGTTCTATATAAGACTGGCACGTCTGCCATTAGATAGGAGCTTCGTGCTCAACTTAGTTATCAATCTTATCATATTTGTTCGACATCTTTGATACAAGTAACGAGTTCACTTCCAAGTGAACAACCCGATAGTCTTCTTCTTATCATAGCATACCAACCAGCGAACACCCAGCCAAGTTTAGTTAGCCAGTTTGAGTATTCGTTACAAGTAATAATATGCAGTCTTAGGGGTCATAGAATGATTCCAATTGCCCCCTAAAAACATACATAACGGCGACTAATCCCAAGAAAAGCTGAAGAACCAGTTACAACAGTCTGCAAACAAATTCGAAGCTACATCACCAATAATTCCGCCTTCACGAAAAGGTAAAAAGATGGCACCAAAAAAGACATGCAATCTTTCGTACGAAGCTGAGATTGAGGTGGATAGTAATGGTAAAGGGTACTTTACCAGGCCCAAAAGTGCTGGTAGAATGTTTCGACCTCAACAAGAGGAACCGAAAAATATTTAGGAGGTGCGGCTAGGAAGTCGTAGGCAAGGAACTACTCGAAAAGGAAATGATAAGTCAACAGCCCAAGACATGGTTGGTAAAGCAGCAGAAGAAAGAAGAAACGGCTTATCATCCAAGGGACAGAAGGCTCACAAACCATCGAAACTTGGGATGTTATTCCTCGGTCCCTGGAGCAACTCTAATTATATAACTGGAAAGAATCAGCGAGTTGTCACAAATTCTAAAAATAATAATAGAGAGGGAAGTCCTGATGAAAGGAACAAGAAAGCAGCGGTGGAACTGCCATGAAAGTCGTATGAAAGATGAATAAAGTCATAATTTCCAAAAACTCGGCGTACTACTTTGGCTTCTTGTTCTAAGTACAAATTGCTCATAGCAAGAAAATCGTTGGCAATCTTGAAGAAGGCTTAGTCTTTAAAACATACCTTAAAATGAAACCATCGCAGGCTAATTGCAATTTACAACGCTATTGCTTGCGTTTCGCATTTGTTGTTGAAGTAACAAAATTAGTAAAATTCTAGGGTAGTATAGCAAATGAAAATGCCTTTTCTTTTCTTCTTTACTGTATACTATACGTTTGATACCTGTGGTATCACCCCTCCTACGATAAGCGAAAGAAAATGCCAACTGTATGCTTTTAAAATGGAGTTCTAGCTTAAGTTTCTCATAAGACATGGTTTCTCTGAACACCAAAATAAGCAAAAATCAACTATTAGACTTCTCTTTCTGCCACTTCTCACTAAATACAGACATAGATATGGTGAGTTTGACGGAGACTTGAGATGGGTGAATGCAAGCTTGTAAATTTTTGGATTCTACTCAGAGGCTAGGGTTTGGCTTTGTCTACATACTCATCGTTCTTTTGGAACCCTTCTATTCGGCAATCAACTCAAGTAACGTCTTTGACTTGCTATTTCTGTACACAACTAGCATACTGAAAGCTCCGAAGCCAGCAGCCTAAATCCAAACTTCAAGAGTCACTACCAACTCAACCGAGAAAGATAACATCCTCACTGGGCGAAGGAGTTATGTTCTCACAATTTGATCCTGAGATATGTAAAAGTAAGACTCACCACTCTCACTCCCCCCACTACCTTTGCTTGTATCATGCTGCTGATATTGAGAGCGGGCAGACGATGCTATCATTGCGGCAATACACCACATCAACGCAGGGAGACGAGATCAATTCCACATTTCTGGAAAGAAACAAGAAGAAACACGTGTTATTGCAGAGATACAAGATAAATTCGGTGGCGTACATGGACGACTAGATTCAGTCGAAACCAGTAATACTGAATATCAACGTAGCCTGAATGAGCGTCTGATTTCAAAAGTCACTGCCTCAGATGTGCGAGCTACTTCTTTAGATGAGGCCGAAAAGGCACCTGGAGGCGATGGAAGAACGAATTCGCCTCACGGTACCAGTAGGACAAAGCTAGGAGGGAGACAAAAGGAAGCATCAAAACATCAAAGTCTCTGTCGGTGGATTTCCGAGAAGCTTTGTATCAATGGAAAGGGTGGAAAGGATGAAAAGGGTGGAAAGGGTGATGTGTGCTTCGCTAAGGACGGAAAGGCAGAGGAATAGGGGAAGCTTGGCAAGAGGATCATAGGGAGGTTGAGGGTATTATTGGGTGACTTTTATAGCTGGTGACGGAAAAACTTTCTGTGAAAAGAATCATAGATACGGGGTAGGTGAAGAGCAAGGATTATGAAGCGCATACTTGAGTAGATCATTGCAGTAAACTACCACATCACTGAAATACTCTAACGTGAGAGAAAATTTCTTCAAGATTCACTTCAAAAGTTTTCCAAACTCTAAAATATAGCGACGTTCGCGGCGTCCAAGCTACATGTGCTTCGGCTATTTCTAGGGTCCACAAACCTAGACTGTCTCAATTCACTTCCCAATATTTGGGCCATTTGCCTCTTCGCCCAAGGACTCGCGTTCTCCTGATCAACAAACCCAAAACAAGTCGCGCGCCCGACGCATACCAAGTTATGGAGAGAATATCAAAAAGCTATATATTCAGAATGACGCCTCAAAACGACGTCAGCAAGACTTCGCCTGACAACCCAGGTTCAACAAGTTCTTCCCAGCCAGGCATTGCGAAGCCATCAATCACCAAGAAATTCGGCAGGAGGGCAAGTGTTCAAAATAGCAAGGAACTTGTCAAGGAAGATCAAGATGGTAAGCTGATCATTCAAAGTATCTCACAGTGCCCACTCCAACAGAGATCATTCCGAAGAATTGATGCTGACAAAGATATAGCCAGGATTTCAGACTTGGAGAGACGCGTCTCGCAGATGGAGAAAGTGAACAGAGCTCAGGCGATGTTGTTGGAAGCCGCGGCAAAATCGATGAAACTTGCGGGACGATTTGGGACGGAAGCTTTCAGTGTCGATGACGATGATACAGAGCAACGAAGCTTCTCAGGTCGTGACAGTTCCAAGGACCAAGCGCACAACGAGTAGTCTCGCAACGGATTGAGAGTGGTACCACGGCGAAGAATGTGCTTCCTGCGCGGAAACTAGGGCGATTTGTCAGTAGAGGAATAAGATTCCATCAGAGCAGGTTTGAGGAGTCCTAGAAAAGCCTCGAATATTCTCTGGAGTCAGTTCAAATATACCCTTCTGCCGCAACAAAAAATGCTTCAGGGACTTGTGAATTTGCGGTGAAAGTTTGGGATGCATCTAGAGGCCGCCCACTTATTCTGAGACGCCGAAGGTCGGATGGAACTTTCGTGGTAAGAAAACCTTGGAATGGAATTATATACGATTCCTTATACCAACTGCCATACCCTAATAAGTCTCATTCACAATACTTGCCATGAATGATATCGCAAACCAACAAAACTACAAAACTGCATTGAGACTGCGATAGGTATCAACTCACCAAAAGAAATCAACCAAACAACCCCGTTCTTCATCTTCTTGAAATGAAATCATCCATGGGAAAAGTAAGTGACACTTCGCCTTTACCTTCAGCCAAGTCCGACCAAACTTGATCCCAGCTACGAAAGGACATCACTTCTTCTAGTAGTTTGGCGACAATTGAAAGCTCAGGTTCACGGGAGACAGCTCAGTTACGCATATACTAGGCCCACTTATCAGCACAGAATCATGGAGTCTAACCAGCGACGGGAGACTAACAGCTAGAAGATAAAGGTATTCTATTCATGCATGCATTACATTCGAGTTCGATCCAAGTTGCTGACATAGAGAAAGTCCGTATCTCATTGGAAAACCTCCACCAAAGCCTTTCGAAACTCGAAGATTACCTGAAAAAAAGCTTCAAAGACCAGGAAATCGCAAACGCTACGATCTGGGCTCAGTTTGAGGAATTGAAAGACGGGGCCAAGCGCCTGGAGCAGACGAGAGGTTCGAAAATTGGGTTTCAGTGCTCTGTGTTGTAGCCAGATTTATTTCATATTGTTCGGCAATGGCAGGTTCATCCATTCGGAGACGGGCCTTTGGTTTACGCCTATGTTTAGGAGGTTCTTCTAAGCACTGTTATGGATTGAGATATACTTTGCAATTAGAGAGCTTCGACGAGAAGAGACCACTTTGTGTTGTGCATAATTTACTTCAATGTGCAAAGTAGTAAGACAGACTCTGTAGTGCAATTTGCTATCCCTTGATTTATCACAGTGACTACAGAATCCGCACTCATATTGGTATTTGAGCCAGAACCTCAGAACCTAGAAGGAAGATTATATTTTCTTTGCACCCATGATCTCGATAGTGTTGATAAGCCTAGCAAGACGGTGAGGCATAATACCGAAGGGCTGAAGTGTCGCAAGTAGATTATCTCTCAAAGGTTACCAGAACCTTACCCTATAGCCATCTTCGCGCATGTTTCATTTGACCACTGTTGATGTCTTTGCGAAGAGCATGTACGGACGACGGCATTGGGTCATATTTCTCTACGTGTAGAAATTATCTCAGTTAACTTTTACTTGATCATACAGTATCACACAGTTCACGAATTGTTAGAGAACCAGTCTACAATTGCACTACCATTCCGCATGGTACGCCTCCCTCTCGTGGGCCCGTGGCACGATACCATCCACCTGTCCAACAGCAACTTGCAAACCCCCGAAGTTCCCCTGCACTAGCCCCTTCGCTTAACCACCAGACCCACAAAACCACAAAATAATATTGATATTCCTAAATGACACATCTACCACCATCGAAAACTGGTACCTGCCCGCCTGGCCCAGTTAGTTAGTATGTGATCCCATATGCTCCAATTCCCAAAAGTGCCACCACCACGAAGCTGTTTCCTCCCCACAATTTGGACGCGCCCTGGTCAAGCGTCTGACCGCTCGAGGGTCTGTAAAAGTAAGTTCCCTTAATCCCCAGAAATACGATAATATACTAATGTTCTGTAGGAAAAAAAGATCATAGTATATCTTTTTTTGGGATTTTTTTGTTGATTCTTTTTTTTTGGTGTTGTGTGTATTATGCCGTCGTCGGAGGTTTATTTCTAGACCCTTCTTGGTTTTGTATCTCGACGTTTATTTTTTGGCCGTGATTCGAGATGCGCGGAATAATTGAAACCAACTGGAAAGTTTATGGAACAGAAAGGACTCTCCACACGTCGAAGAATCAGCTAGAATAGATCGCTTGATATAATAACTTCTCTCTTCCCACCGTGGGCTTAACATATCCTTCGCGTGCAAAACTCCAGACCTCAAGCCTCGAAGCCATAAGCTGATTTTTATGTTGAGAGAATGGAGCCTTCCAACTCCAGAGGTGACGAAAGAGGGGAAGATATCCCGCCGTCTCCCACTGACAAGCAAAGCGAAAACGATAGCAACCTTGTAGCACAATCTACTTTAGGAGAAGACCCTGAAAACAAACCCGAAAAACAAGAACAGATACTCTCAGCTGTTGGAGCACCAAAAGGACCCGAGGGATCGAGCGCAGAAGGCTCTGATGAAAAATCCCATCAACCTTTAGGTGAGTGCGCAGTAACAGCAGAAAAGCTATCAACAAGAACGGATCTCAATTCACTGACCACTTGAAGAGAAAGGAGAAAAGGATGATGAGAACCGCGAGCGTGGGAGTCAAGACGTGCCGGCTCCACCATCCATACCTCCTACACTACAAGAAACCGATCATCCAGAATCAAAAGAAACTCGTGAGTACCCAAAGTCAGAGGAGCCCTTGAGCGCTGCTATGGAGACGCATCCTGATGTTTTGCACTCATTAGAGCAACAGCGGGGAGAAGATAACCTTTTGGAAGACGATGGAGATGAAACGGATGGAGAGGAGTTAGAGGGAGACATACCTGACGGAGATAAATTCGATGGGGACAAGCCAGATCTAGAAAAGTCAGACGCGTCTAATCATACGGCACCTACTGCTATATCCAGTCCACAAACAGACCAAACAGAGGAAGTTTCGGAAAGTAACGACAACCAGAGAAAACGGAATGGGGCTATCAGCACTCCAACGACCGGTCTACAACAGAAAATGGAAACTGACGATTCGCCACGAGAAGTCCCAGTTAGAGAGGAACTTTCCACAAGTCCGAGTGATCAAACGAATGAGACAAATACCGAAAAACCTGTAAAGGATGACGATGAGGACTCACCGAGAGTACCGCCTAAGGGGGGCTCGAGTAAGGATGATGTTCAGAGCGAAGAGGATGAGCTCTTGAGTACCTCGGAGACAGATACACACCAGGAAAACACAAGTGGAGGCCCTGATAACTCAAGAGAGGAGGACGAGGACGAAAAGACCGAAGAGCAGAAAGCAAGCAGACAGTCTACTGTGTGGGAGCGAACTAGAGTACGTGCAGCGATGATGTACGGAGGGATACCTCAGTACCAACTTCTACGAAAGAAGCGTCGCGAAGACACAGAATGATAATCCTAGAATCAGAAAGAGAGGGTGTGACCATGAACTATAGTAGGGTTTTACTAGGTAGGATCCATGGGTAGGAATACAGGAAAACTTACTTCTTTACTGGATATGAAACTTTGTTTTTGAGCTCTGCTCTGATACGGAAGTACTTTCTGTTAACTAGGTGCTAGCGGTCTTGATATGCTGTACCCCAAATGGAATTATCACCGTGATCTAAGGGTGTCATAGTCAAGGACTTCCTATTTCAAGTTAGTGTTAAGGGTATCTAGCATCCCACCTAGATGCTGAGGACAGAGAAAAGAAGAATAACTCGATTCAATGGTATGTTAACGTTCCTTCCCTTATACATCTCCCACTACCCTACACCTGAACTCTTCCCCTCTAGGGTTACATGACTAGACCTTAATACTGTATCCTGCCAAGTTATACCAGACCAATAATATTTATAATTCTGGATCCACTCCCTTGCCCTAAACCAAGAACTAAACACAAGACCAACCAACCATCGCTAAAAAAACCATTCGCACACCATCCACATCCACATTGACTACTCCCTCTCATCCACTACAAAATTCCATGTGCCCCTAAAAAACAGTAAAAAGCAGCAAAGAAACCAAATCATCAACGCATCATTTCCCCTTTATATCCTCACCCAATCAACAAAACCACACCACTTACCCGAAAAGCCACAAGGCCAGAGCCAGAAAGCTACTACTTCTCCACCTAAAATATAATTTCACAATAAAGCTAGCTAGCTATTAATGTATCAACACCCGAACCCGAACTCCCTCTTTCCATCTCAAACCACAGCAATATAACTTTCTAAATCCTACCTACCTAACCCTTCCCTTCTCACAAGAAAAGCAACAAGAAGCCTCCCCCAAACCGCTGTCAAGCCCAAATCCGATCCAATCAACCCAACAAATCCAGCACCTCAACGCCATGATCAACACGTCTAACCCGCCTCTACGCTTGTAATATATGCTCGTCACGGCCGAATTGTAAATAGAAGTATGATCCCTCCTACCTTTACCCCGTCCCCTCTTATATTCTGTGGGAGCCTCGCAGACTCTCGCTAATCCCCCCTTTTACCGGGAGGTAGACAGAGAATACCACGAGCATGAGCACGACCACCGCCGCCGCTACCACCGACTGGCTCCTCATCAACAGCCTCCTCATCGCCCCTCCACACCACTAAGACGTCGCCGAACTCCAATCCCTAAGCCCCCTACCCGAAAACGAAGTGACCAACCCCCGAACGGAGGGGGAGGTGACACGGTTGGATGAGAGGATTGGCCGGGGAGGGGGTTTGGTTCGGGGTAGGAGAAGAAGGTGTGATGGGAATAGGAGACATTATAGGGTTATGTGAACTTGGAGATTGTGTGAGGGGCAGAGGAATAGGATTGTGGAGTGTATGTTAAGTGGGAATGTGGATGGGGATGGTGATGGGATGATAGGAAGCAGGTCGAGTTTAGAAATCCAGATTTCCAGATTCAAACGAGAATGAGAGTGGGTATGAGAGTACGAAGGAGGTGTTTGGATGATATGCATCACGATTCTTAAACACATTACCCATATATTGAAATACTTCTCGTTCTGAGGCATACTAATGCACAATTAAGACTTGCTCCATTCAGTACTTGGATTCTTCCCCATTCGAAATGATCTTCGTACTCTAAGAGTATTGGTGCCAATAGGACGAAATGATTCGACGCTATTGATCCATCCCACCTAACGTGCTGTAGTAACAACTCTGCCAGTCTCAAAGAGCAGCTGAATCATCCCACAGATAGGGGACACTGAGACTATCTAAGAAAGTGTAGCAGAACTTGCAACAATGTACTGGGAGATTCCACACAATGAAATCTACACAAGGCATGTTAGAACTTCAAACATAAATCTGCCTCCTAAGTAACAGTCAAAGGAACCCCTCAAAGCGGAATTGGACTATGCATGAGGACTGATGCGACACAGCACCCCTTTATTTGAGCCTGACCGCATGTGCTTAACGTTTGCTGGTATGCTGCAGTATTAGGGACTGCAGAGCGAGGAACACCGTCATGGTGCAGTGACTGAAGTTTAGACAATAAGAGATGAAGGTATGTAAGAACCAGCTCCTCAATCAAATCTTGGGAAATTCCATCTCAACTTTTGTGAGGGAGAGTCCACAAACCTTCCAGAGCGCGAGCTATATGTTGGACTCAAACCCAAAGCTTGGGTTGAGACCAGCTCCACCCGAAAGTGCAATCTCGAGAATGGAAGTCTTTTACGGATCCTCTTCCGAAAATTCTCTGGATGAGCTCAATGCAAGTCCTTCCAGTTCAGAACATGAGACTGAAGAAGATCAGTGGGCCTCTCCATTTCCCGAAGAAGCAATTCCGTACACAGAATCACCGGAACAAGGAGTATCTGCCTCTCCAACATCCCAAGGATACCCGCAAAGATACCAAGAAGCTCTACGTGGTTTTCAAAAACCCCTCTTCAACAACCAAGCCCTCGCTGGTGGAATCCACAAGCACAAAAAACAAACAGCCTCCAATGAGATGCGGAACTGCCGGCAAGAGAGGGAGAGAGAAAAGAGGAAGTTTTTGTTGGCGGAGAGAAAGGAGTGGATGGGTGCTAATCAGGTGTTGGCGAAAAGGGTTCAGATGTTGAAAAGAGACGTTAGAAGGTTGAAGGAGATTGTGACGTGTGAGAGGCCAGTGTACCGAAGAGTAAAAACAGAGGTGGGGATGCTGAGAGGCGTAGTAAGGAAATTGGTAGGAAGAGGAATGTTTTTGAGGGAGGAATTGAGAAAGGCAGAGGCAGATAAGCTCAAGCTGCAAAGGGTGGTTCGTAGATTGGAGCAAGATGATGAGGCATTAAGCGAGCAATGGATGAGCCAGCAGGAGGAATTGAACAATGTTCGTTGAGATTGAGTGGGATGGATTAGATGGATATAATGCGGTTTTGGTATCTTGGGCCTCCATCGGCGAGAAGGGTTTTCTGCTCGATGTTTAATTCTCCATTCTTGGCATCTGTTCAGCGACATCATTCAATCAGGCTTAGATATTTAGTTGGAGTTTAAGATTAATCCCAATCATCCCCATCGTCTTCTTCCTCTTGTGCCTTTCTGGCTCCTCTACCAGCATCTTCTTCCTTGGTCGCCTTTGCTCTCTGTAGCACGCCGGATGCCAGTAATCTCGCCTCCAAATCTCGGGTCGTGAATGTATCCCGTGTATATCCTAGGCCTTCAAAGCCAACAATTCGATCAACACTTTTGCCACCGATGAAAGCCAGAACACATGGGAGGACTTGAATCTTCAGTTTCGTAACCAGAAACGGGGCGTTTTCCACGTTCATTTTCAAGAACCGGGTATCGAAATGCTTGGGAGCCAAAGTCTGCCGATCATCAGCGCTTGCTCATGATCTCATCCCGCAAAGAAGAGCGTTTCACACCTCGAGATGCCCGTCCATGACCCCGCATCGTGCAAAATCGTCCTTTGCGAAATGAACTACGGCGTATTTGACTTCGGTGGTTAAATCCATCAGAGCCTTTTCTTCCTTGATCTCGGTATAATTTCCAAAGCCCTGCTTCTTCTGCGACTTTGCGCGAGAGAACTCGGCGTGCAGCTGCTGGATTCGTTGTTCTCGGAAGGCATCCATCGCGGGCGAGTCCTCGAGGGAGGCAATGAGGGCATCTTCATCATCTGAATCTACGGCCTTGCGGTCGAGTACCGCCGCGACTTGAGAATCGAGTTTGGTCATTTTTGGAAGAGTTTGTGATGCGACGGGATTTGCAGAAGATCGCGGGCGCGGTTGATGGAGGAGAGTTCGCGGTACTCTACGTGTAGCCAATGGGAGGGAGAAAGTCGATCACCCGTACCTGGCAGAACCAGCGCCAGAACCAGAACCACCGAAAAAAAAGTTGTAAAGTGCACCTACCTTTTTTGAGTGGTTGATATTGTGATTGTGTAGATCCTCCGTAGATATCGTCTTTGACGTGATGCGATGCGATGCTTTGCAAATTAATCCCAAGTTTGGTCTGAAGTTCCAATTGGCAGCGGTCTGCACCTATGGAAGCGATAGAAGCTTATCCGGCCCCTGTGACCCTGCACAGCCCAGTACAGTCCAGTACTGTCCTCCCTGCCACCGCCCCCAGCTAAAATTAAAAAGGGCGCGCTAAGAAAGTCGAGCTCTCACCTCAAGGGGAACCAGAAACACGAGAGGCCACGGAACTTGATCCTCTAAGGCACACCTGCATCCATCAAAGACCCTTCCAACAGACATCTTCAACACCACCATCCCCTCCATTATCCTCCCACAGCCCGATCACAGTCAAAGGCTACACTTGATGCGCCTGCGATAGCATAACGATACCATCCCCTGTCGGACAACAGACTAGATCATCCACTAGCAGTAATCGCGAACATCACCAACCTTCCAAAAACACCCCTTACGAAGTCCCCTTTCCTGGAGGTACCGAGTCCTCCTATTCCCAACCGCAGAGATGGACGACAAAAAGAATGAAGATTTCAACATCAAGATGCCAGAGTTCAATTCGGGGAGGTCGTCGCCCTCTTCCAAAGAACCCTTCCTTGCGAGATCCCCCAGGCACAATTCGGCTGGTCCACCTGCCATGTCCAGCATTACGAATAGTCCTCCCATCTCTATTTTGGCATACTGCTTAGCATCGATTTCCATGACCGTGACGAACAAATACTGTGTTTCGGGAGCAAACTGGAACCTCAACTTTTTCTACCTAGCGATTCAAGTATGCCAATCCACTCTATAACAGCTATATGAAGGAAACTAATCAGAAATCAGTCTCTTGTCTGTATTATCGCCATTATTATCTGCAAGCAAGTTGGGATGATTACAAATTTGGCGCCATTTGACGCGAAAAAGGCCAAGACTTGTCAGTAAACTGTTGAATTTTAGAAAAGTCGGAGTATTAATTCTCTGCAGGGTTCCCAATCTCTCTCCTCTTGGTTGGAATGATCTACACCAGCACGAAAGCCCTCCAATTTCTGTCCGTTCCCGTCTACACCATCTTCAAGAACTTGACCATCATAGTCATCGCATATGGAGAGGTTCTCTGGTTTGGTGGAAGTGTTACGGCATCCGCCCTGTTCTCCTTTGGTCTTATGGTTCTCAGTTCCGTGGTGGCTGCCTGGGCTGATATTCAACACGCGCTTTATGGAAGTGCAGCAAAGAGTGTCGAGGCTGCTGAAGCCATCTCAACATTGAACGCAGGTTATATGTGGATGGGAATGAATGTTTTCTGCACTGCAGCATACGTTCTCTCTATGCGCAAAGTTATTAAGAAGATGAACTTCAAGGATTGGGACAGTACGTTGAAATCCATTTTTTGAGTTCGGTATTGAAAATTTGCTAATGTTGCATAGCTATGTTCTACAACAACCTCCTCACCATCCCTGTCTTGTTCCTCTGCTCCTTTATCTTCGAGAACTGGTCTTCAAAGAATATTGCCTTGAACTTCCCCGAAGAGTCACGCAACAAGTTGATTTCCGGCTTCATCTACTCCGGTCTGGCCACCATCTTCATCTCATACTGCTCCGCTTGGTGTATTCGTGTTACCTCTTCTACCACATACTCCATGGTTGGAGCACTCAACAAGCTCCCAATTGCCGTCAGTGGTCTTATCTTCTTCGCTGCACCAGTCACTTTCGGAAGTGTGTCGGCAATTATCATTGGGTTTGTTAGTGGTATTGTTTACGCTTGGGCCAAGGTCAGACAATCTCAGATGAACAAGATGTCTTTACCTACATCGCAACCAGTCATGAGTGCCAGCTCTCAAAGCAACCGGGATGCTTCAAGCTCCTAAATTTAATACGCATGCGCCTGGCTGTATTCTTCCTTTCCTCGGCTTAGCGCTATTCGAGACTCGATTCATGTCTCTTTTCAAGAATCTAATTCAACCATACTCTCCATTGGGAAGAGGAATGAGAAGTTTCTGATTCGAAGGAATCAAAAAGAATCCTTTTTTTGCTTATGTATTATAATTTTTCCCTTTTGTGTTGAGTTTTAGATGGTGTGATTCGGTATCATACGAACTAAACCGGGTAGAATCGTTGCAGGCTTTCTAAGGAGCGTGCATGATATACCGATGAGGCGTCATTCTTGAATCATGGGTGCATTGTAGGGATTGTCAACCAAAAACGAATAATGGAACCATAGAATATTTAGTACCTATTTGTGATGAAAGTTTAAAAGTTATTTTTGATTTCTTTACATATTTTAATAGAGAACTGAGGTACAATTCTGGAGAAAATAGGGTTCAAATAGAGTAGCTGGATATAATACGTGAGTGAAGCAATGTATCACAAGTACAGTCCCTGTTTTCATTCACTTGTTGTACTTGTGTAAGGTGAATTTGTGGTGATACTGAACTTTGGCGGAGAAACGATTGGCCGGCATGACGTTGTCGGCGCGTTTTCCCTGCGCGTTTCAATTATTTGACGACCCCTCGCATTTGAATGCACAATGTGTCTACTCCAGCTTTTCGTAGACTTGAACTACCAACCACTCCGCCATTAAATGGCAATCATTTCACGGACTAGACATATACTGCAATGGCAAACACAGAACCGCCATTAAGAGCAGAATCTTCGTTTGTTGTTCCCTTCAAAAATCATCCGCATAACCACTAACAACATCCCAGACTATCATTTACCCAAGGCTTCGTCCTCGGCCAATTATCCATCGTCATCATCCTAGGAGCCTTCATAAAATTCTTCATCTTCGGCGACCCCCCCTCCCCCGATGTCACAGCCGCCGTACGCGCCACGGAGCGTCGTTCCCTAACTCTGGCCCATAAACGCTCCCTCCTCTCCCTGCGATCGACTCGCCATCCCCCACAACCCCTCAATAAAAAGCGATCGCAGATTCTCAGGAATCCCCCTCCGCTGACGACGAATGCGATCCTCTCCAAGACATATTACAACGTTGATTCCCACCAGCCCGAGAGTTTGGATTGGTTCAACGTCCTGGTTGCGCAGACGATCGCGCAGTTTCGAAGTGATGCCCAACACGACGATCGGATCCTTACGAGTCTCACGACGGCGTTGAATGGAGATAAACGGCCTGATTTCCTGAGCGAGATCAAGGTTACGGAAATCAGTCTAGGCGAGGACTTTCCCATTTTTAGTAATTGTCGTGTTATTCCCGTGGACGAGGATGGACTGAGTCTCGGGCCTGGACTACGGGCCGAAAGAGGGGAACCAGGACGTCTGCAGGCGAGGATGGATGTCGATCTGAGTGATTTCATCACGTTGGCGCTGGAGACGAAGTTGTTGCTTAATTATCCCAAGGCTGGGATTGCGGTCTTGCCTGTTGCGTTGGCGGTTAGTGTTGTGCGATTTAGCGGGACGCTGTCGATCTCTTTCATCCCTGGGAGTCCGGACACAGCCACGACACTAGCCTTCTCCTTTCTAGATGACTACCGCCTCGACCTCTCGATCCGTTCCCTCGTCGGCTCCCGCTCCCGTCTTCAAGACGTCCCTAAAATCGCCTCGCTTGTGGAAGCGAGATTACATACCTGGTTCGATGAGCGCTGTGTGGAGCCGCGCTTCCAACAGATTGAACTTCCTAGTGTCTGGCCCCGGAAGAAGAATACTCGCGGCGAGGCGCCGGGCGAACGACCGGGTGAACCGGTGGGTGTTGCGGGCTCGAAGGGGAAGGAGGTCCAGCGGGATTTGAGGGAGGAGGCGAGGAGGGAGGTGGAGGCGGAGGAGAGGGCGAAGAATGATCTCGAGGAGTTGGAGAGGATTGAGGAGGAGGGGTTGAGGTGGAGGAGGAGGGCGAGGGGAGAGGATCTGAGTTATAGTATGCCGGGTAGTATGCCGGGGTTGAATATGACTTGATATGCCATCTTTTTTTTTGTGTTTGGTGGTTGTGAAGTGGTGGGTGAGATGTGCTTTTACCATTTCCTCTCGCACTCGAAAGAAAGATGTGGGGTTTACTTGGGATTGAGATACGCGAGCTTTCGCAAGTCGTTGCCTGTGAAAGCTATAATATCTGAGCTGAGCCGTCCTGACCATCCATCTCCTCTCCCTCAAAGATTCAATACCGCCTGAGATCGAGACAGTGGGAACTGTACAACTTGGCGTATCTGTTGTTACTGGGATTCGAACCACTGTAGCCGAGCCGAGCCGAACCGTTCCCCCTGGTTACGAAGTGTAAGATTACTGTAAGATTTATTTACTGTATCCCATCCATCCATCCATCCATCCATTACTTTCACAAGATGAGATAAGTTTCAATGCGCCATCACCTTGTATGGTATGGACCTCTGATATCCCTCAGTACGAGTAGGTAATCAAGAACTTAACCAAAACCTCTAGATCTCGAGAGGATCCTGGAAATATTTGGATGCTATAGTCAAGCTATAGTGAAGAAAGCTCCAGGAATGAAAAATGAAAAATTAGGGTTGGGGAATGGGATAGGTGTGTTGAGTTGAATGTTACGTACTCGTACGGTGTAATCTTGGTTCTGCGTTGGGATTGTTGTTTGATTGGATGGGATGGGGTGGGATTGGTTGAGATGGGAGGGGGTGGGTGTGGATATGGTGATTATTGATGTAGAAGTCTTGTACAGAGGAAGAAATGGTGGTTATGTATGAGGAACTTACTTAATAGCTTCCTATCGGATTTTCCACTGTCATAGTATCTTGTAAGATTACTCGTTGGAAGTGGGTTTGGTAGGATTGTATAGTACTATCGTTTGATGAGCAGAGATGGTTGCGTGTTATGCGCATGTACAGGACTGCCTAGCTAGGCTGGGCTGGTACGCAGGTTTAGGGGTGTTAGAGAGGGATTTTTGTTGTGTGGTCTTACTAGAGGGGGGTTTTGCTGTTGTTGTGCTCTTTGGGGGGAGACAGGGGAGAGGAGTAAGGGGGTTGGATGGTGGTGGGTAGTAGGTGTTATTGTTCTTTTTTTTAGCGATTTCTAGGTGGTTCTCTTTTCGGGATGTGATGGGGGTATGTTATCTTATGGGGGATGTGGGAGGGTGGGAAAGTCGATACGGTGGAGAAGTTGTGTTTGGCTAATTGTGTAGAGGGTTTACTCGTAGGAGGTATAGACTTAGTACTCTTACTCTGACTTATAGGCTAAGTAGGTAGCTAATATAATATTAAAGAATAAAAACAGGCTCTTACATAAAGAGCTAGGTTCTTAATACCTAAACAAGCGAGGAAAACGCTATAAGGTCCTAGTATCCAAGGATAAATTCTTTATATTTTAGTTACGTTTTATATAATCAACGTTCGGCACTTGGAATACGATTCCAATGATTCTAAGACTCTATTCTAAGGTAGAATATTCCAAAGGCTCTTTAATTTAGAACGGAATATTCTAAAGGATAAGGCCTTAGAATTTAGAATTCTAAAGGGTATATATATTACTATTTAACTAATAAGAAAGCTCTATTTATTATAAAGTAAATATTGAAATTGTGAATTTTTACCTATAATTATTATTGTCTCCTATATATAACTAACGTGCATGTATAGCGAACCGACCAAACAAGCGAACCGGCCAAAACCCGGCGACCCCACCACACCTCCACGAAATATTAAATTTCTCTACAACGAAGGATGCCTCTGAAAAATGACGAAAGCCGGTTAGTCTTAGCTATCCAAGCTATGCAAAAAGACCCAAATTTACGTGCTCGAGCTGCTGCCAGGACCTATTCTGTAGACCACCGGAAGCTAGGTCGACGTTTGCTTGGTATACCTTCACGACGCGATATTTTAGCCAATTCACGGAAAATGACCGAGCTAGAGGAATCAGTACTTGTTCAACATATCCTCGACCTAGCTACAAAAGGATTTCCTCCGCGGATATCTGTAGTTGAAGATATAGCAAATCGACTTCTTGAAGCACGCGACGCGCCACGCGTCGGGACGCCTTGGGCTTATAACTTTGTTAAGCACTGCCCAGAACTCCAGACACGCTTCCAACGAAAATACGACTATCAGAGAGCTAAGTGCGAAGATCCAGAAGTCATTCGTGGCTGGTTTGAGCTTGTACGAAACACAATGGCGAAGTACGGAATCTACGATGCAGATATCTACAACTTTGACGAGACTGGGTTTATGATGGGCGTTATCTCAACTGCAATGGTTATTACAAGCTCAGAAGGACGTGTAAAAGCAAAAAGAGTACAGCCTGGTAATCGGGAATGGGTTACAGTAATCCAGGGGGTTAATGCCCAAAGCTGGTGTGTTCCATCGTTTGTGATTGTTGCCGCAAAAAATCACCTCGCTTCTTGGAACCAAAACAGTGGATTTCCACCTAACTGGGTGATTGCTATTACTGAAAATGGTTGGACAACAAATGAGAAAGGCATGGATTTCTGTGTCTGTGTCTGTGGTAGGTTTGTTGTTTGTGGTTACCGATGCGTAGCTTCTTTTAGGAAGGCGCCTTGCGATGTTCTCTAGGTCGTTGACTGAGTTGGTAACGGTGGTAATTGTGTTTTTGAGTGGTTTTCCCTCGGTATAGTCCCGGAAGAGGTTGAGTAGGTCCATGAGAGCGAGTTTCTTGGGCTGGTTGTCTTCAAGCTCAATCGCCTTACACAGAAGGGACCTAGATGCTATAATTGCGTCATCGGAGGTTTCTGGGTGGGACATGAGAGCGTATTTTGAGGTTAAGTTCAAGGATTGGTTGCTTCTTTGTCTTTTGGCTTGAGGCTGGGTTTCTCTGATTCTTTGGAAGTTGTTTGGCGTGCTAATGTCTATAAAGCTAGGGTTGTTTTGGTTTCGTTGGATGTGGTTAACTGGGCTGGATGGCGCATAGCCTNTGATTCTTTGGGAGTTGTTTGGCGTGCTAATGTCTATAAAGCTAGGGTTGTTTTGGTTTCGTTGGATGTGGTTAACTGGGCTGGATGGCGCATAGCCTCCTAGGAGGTAGTCTTGGCCATTGGCGCTAGGTGTTTGGGGGATTGGAGTTCCCAGGGTGATAATTGGGTAAATTGGGCTGATGGGGAGCGTGGGCTCGTTGAAGAGTTGCATGGGTTCGTAGGCTGTTCCTTCTATGACTTCTTGTTGCCATTCCGGGTTTGACTGTGTTTGGGTCGCCACAGTAGCGGCGTTGGTGGTGGAGCGGTCGTGTAAGGTCGGAAAGGGGGCGTGAAATTTTTTTCACGTGATCTTTTAACGGTTATATCTCTGCCACCAGAGGGGCAGGCCTCCTGGGAGGAGAGGGGAGTAGTTGAAATTCTAGCTGCTATCGTTTGGTTAAGCGGGATTGATGGAATTCGAAGAAACTTTTGTCGACGTATATCTAGAAAGGATATTATTACGCCTATAAAAACTAATACTAAACTTATAGAGGAAGTAGAGCCCTTTAATAATATTAAGACTAAGTTTCTAGCTTTAGGTAATACTATTAAGGAGTTAAGAGAACGTCTAGCTACTAAAGGTAATAATTAAATATAAGTAGTAATTTTTAAAGGCGTTTTAGGTAAATAATACCCTAGAAATAAATTAAATAAAGTACTTTACTATTTCTTTATAAATAACTTTAAAGCTGTTATAAGAATAGTAATAACAAATAACTCATTTAAAGTTATTATAAAAACTATAGTAGTTAAGTACTAACTACTTAAGTTAGTAAAGTATAAAAAAACAGGTATTTATATAAAGAAAGCCTAAATAAAGAAATAAGTCTTCTTTAAGCTATATATAACCCTTAATTATAACTCTAGTAGTATTCCTTTATTAAAGGACTTAGATTAGAGAGTATAACTACCCATTAGGGTATATTCCCTAGGCTAATAATGTAAATAAAAAGTACTAACTTAATTATAATTGTAATAAGTTAGTTAACTTATAAGTTTTTAATAATTAATAAATAAAAAGATATAACTTAGATTTAATAAAAGCCGAATTTATTGAAATAAGGATACTATACTCTAAGTAGTATTACCCCTTAGCTAGAGTAGATTCGATTCTAATTTTAGTGTCACGAATCACGTGTTAGCATGTGACGAGTGAAGACCAGGCGGCGTCCTGACAGGCTCCACGTGGGAAATAGCGAAACGTCAACAGTATACGCCGCAGAACTTCAAGGCATCAAGCTAGCTCTCCAGATTGCGGTCCAGGATCAAGAGAGAGGTAACGAAAGAAACAAAGTAGCCATCTTCACAGACAATCAGGCGGCTATTAGGACACTCCAACACCCAACCGGCAGATCAGGCGCATACATAGCTATCGAAGTAGTCGCCCTAATAGACAAGCTACAGAACCATGGAATCCAGGTCGANCAGATTGCGGTCCAGGATCAAGAGAGAGGTAACGAAAGAAACAAAGTAGCCATCTTCACAGACAATCAGGCGGCTATTAGGACACTCCAGCACCCAACCGGCAGATCAGGCGCATACATAGTTATCGAAGTAGTCGCCCTAATAGACAAGCTACAGAACCATGGAATCCAGGTCGAGATAAGATGGATCCCGGCCCATATAGGCATNCGCATACATAGCTATCGAAGTAGTCGCCCTAATAGACAAGCTACAGAACCATGGAATCCAGGTCGAGATAAGATGGATCCCGGCCCATATAGGCATATGGGGCAATGAAGCAGCAGACAAGGCGGCCAAAATTACAGCAAAATCTCAATTAGAGGAGAATCAGGGAAACCCAAACGTCGTCCAGCCCAAGACATACCACCTGCAAGCAACCCTAAAGACGTGGATTATGAGGCAGACAAGAGCTGAATGGGCATACACGTTCTTTTTGTATGAATATACTCTGGAAGGGATAGGTTATAGGAGCTTTAGTAAGGTTATTTAGGATTTTATGTTCACTCGTTAGTCGGTACACTTCACATCAATCAAATGAGGCTTATTGGTGGTTTTCTTTTGTATTACTAGCTAGCTTTAAGTGCTTATAATTCGCCTATATAGAGTAGAAAGCGAAGAACAAGCACCCTCGGCCACGCGTCTTTTACAGGAGTAGGTTTAACTAACTAAACGCTAAGTACTCGAACTTCGACCGTATTATAGACTAATTAAAAGACTCTATCTGGCGAAACACGAAGTACAAAGTAGGGCGAGGCGCTTATAGCATTGCCTATATATAGAGAAAGCTCCTTATTCTAGCTAGTATATTAAGCTAGCTAGCTAATCAGGAGGCTTAATAGTGGAAAGCGAAGCATAAAGCGAAGCGAAAGGAATAAGCGCTAAGTACTCGGACTTTGACTATAGCTAATTCGGAGGCTCTATGTAAAACATAAAGTATAGAGTAGGGCGATAGCTTCTACTAGATAGGTAAAGAAGTATAAAAACTAGGGTCCAAAACCCTCCTAAATCGCAAGGCGAGCCTTCTAGCGAGGGGAATATAGGTAGGATAAAAGAGCTCGCAAAAGTGTAGCTAATAATATAGTAGATATTAGTAGTGGTATTAAAGGCATATGGTAGTAGCGGGGTAGGATATATCCTACTATACGAGTAGCTTACTAAGCCTTCATCCTCATTCACTATAAATCCTGCCATTAATCTTTAAAGGTAGATTATTCATGGGCTTACATAGCCCGAAATTACCTCATATTTGGAAGAATGATACTACTATATACTCGTATCTATACTCTGAATTAGGGGAAAGTGTAAGGTGGCAGTAGAAGTAGCTGTAAAATGTCTATTTTTCACTGTGGAGGCAAGGTGGATGTGGGATTAGCGCTCCACAGTCTTAACATATTCCTTTAACCAAGGCTGTTTTCTCACAGTAAGTTGCTATCATTGGATCCTGAGGGGGTATAGTAACCACTGACTGCTTGCTTCTTTCTAAGATGCTCACATGCGATTAATTACTTACACAGAATTCTAGATTACCATTTGTTTTTAACTTTGAATGTGTTTGTGCTGTCACAATTGTTAGTTTGTTCTTGTGGTCACGTAGGCCTACTGTATAATATATATAGTAAGTGAAAAACTGTGCTTTTCAGCTGGCTAAGAGTATTAACATAAAGTATAGTGAAATCAGAAATTGAATATCTAGTGAAAAACACATATAAAAGAAGTCAGAGTAAGAACCTACGTTTTAGTGATCTCTGGGTCTATGCTTGTGCCTTTCACCCTAATCCTGTCTCCATTTCCGCTACATAAACACGTGTGTAAACTCTACAGATTCACGGATCGTTTGTGTGAATATGAGCATCTTTGATATAGTCCTATAAGCTTCAAGTGAAGTGGTTTATGCTATTCTTTTTCCCTATGACTCAAAGTGCATGGGCCATGAGTACTAGGAACCTCTTATAATCGGCACTTCCAACCCACGCCAATGACACTTTCTAAGAATTCTTGACATCAAACACTTAATCATAACACCACCTCATACCCACACCACTCCTGAAAATACTCCACCAAGTGTTTTCTCTCCCCTAATCGACCGAGACCACGATTTTTAATTTTCTCTCTCAGACACACACACAACACTTCACAAATTCACGGACCAGCATGGATTCTCAAAGTCTGATGAGTGTTCCCACAAAAGACGCATCATAGGCTGCGTGGCCTAAAAGAACCGCCATTAAATCGATGCTATCTTCTGAGACCTCCCAGAGGTAAGCACCCTTTCAAACCCAATATCATGCACCACTAACATTATACTAGAGTTGCGAGATAAAATCCTGCGATATCTATTATATCAACCTACCGGTATCGTTCCATTTGTTCCAGACTACCAACAATGGGGAGGACCAGTACCCTGGGAGATATACAACTTCAAGCATAGAGCTGGTCAAAAGACAACAGCGCACTACTGCTTCGACGATCAGTGTGACTACTGTTCCATAGACTGTAAGGTGCTTGGAATCACGTGGACCACCAAACCCAACCCCAAACAACGAGACATCGTCACTCGAGGGGAGCCTCATCTCTTAGAGAGCATCGATAGACATCCTGGCTCAGCTACACACACTCCGCATGTTGTTCTTCCGGATACAACCGATAAAGAGACGGGCGATCGAGTTCAGCATTACCTGCATCGACGATTTGACGGAAGCCTAGAAGTCGTCCACCGAAAGTATATGACTGTACTCCCAATCAGTGGTACTGAAATTTTGAGAACCTGTAAGCAACTCAATTTAGAGGGTTCCAAAATTCTCTACGGTGAGAACCTTTTTGTCTTCAACAACATACGACGAGGGAGAGAAGAAGGCATCTATTGTTTTGACCCCGAGAATGATCTCACAGAACTTGCATCCTACCTCCCAGGTATTCCACGAGAAGGAGCAGCAATCTCAGAAAATCAGGTTTCTGTGGCCTTCCAGAAGTTGTTTGCTCCCCAAAAGCAGCTGGGTCTCAACGGCAAAGGAGAGGAGATCTTACATTGGGATTCTCTTCTGAACGTCTTCCGAAAGATTGGCATCCGCAATGCTTCCATGTTGACTCGACTTAAGCTCGAGGGCCATTTCCAGGAACAGGAAGAACAAGATGTGCGGTCGCGTCTTGACTTCTCCGACATGCTGCGATGTTACCTCACAGTTATGAAGCGTGTGGGGTGCAACATTCGAAGTCTTACATTACATACAAGAGACGCCATAGCCGAAGACGAGGATGCAGCAAAGAGAGCTGAAGACTCGGTAGCTATGCTTGTGGACGGGCTTCCCACTCTGCAAAAGTTACAGCTAGGGCAATATCGATTCAACGTTAGGCCTAGACCGGTTGACGACTGGGGAAATACCGTGAGATGGTCAAAGATAGTCGATGAGCGAGATGCTGTTGACTCGCCCGCTGTTCAAGAATCAGCCGAGAGCATATTAACGGATATCAACAGAGAAGCTGAAAATTACTTCCAAGCTATCGCTCGCGAACTTCATGATCTTCCATTCCTAGATGGGTACGAGAGCTCATTCAGACCAAGAGAAAAGGCGAGACATCATCGTGCGTCCTATGCAGCGGAAAATGGGGGGTACATGATTTATTTGGGACCTGCCAAGGGTGAAAGACTCTTCAAATGGATGGGAAGGCGATATAGCGGGTATCAGTGGAATGCTACCGGCGAATTGGTATGGCGCAGAGGTGACTGGGAACGTATTGCCCAACGAAAACTCATCTGGGGCTCCCTTTGAGAACGATGTCTAAGAATCCGATGAAGAATCGGAACGAAGTAGCTGAGATAGTGACACGGATCAGGGTTACAATGGGGAAGATAATAACACTTATCACGAAGAGGACTAGAACGATGAGGGTGCGGAAGACCCCCAAAATGGCCGAAAGCATGAGGATAATGGTGCAGATGGGAAGGAATAATGTAATGACGGGGATGATTCGCAGGACGAGTCCCAAGATGATAGACTAACACATAAGGACTCGGATGACACTTCTGATGGCCAGCCAGGGTTTAGCCATCGTCAATCAATTTATCACCTTGACCTTTATCTGTATCTGATCAGCAAGAACAGATGCTGATAAAATATCACTGTGAAACCTATGAAACATCATACTCTGTGGATCTTCGGTAGCGTCATGAATTTCACTTCCAAACTTTTGTGTGAGATATCCATTAGTTAGTAATCTAGTACTTGTTTTCTACCAAACGAAAAAAAATCTACACAATCTCATTTCTGAATAGTGATTTTCCTTGTATGATAGCTGAAGCTCGAATATTAAAGCCTATTGCTTGGAAACTCAGGGGCTCGCTTAAATCGACTCCGTTAAATTTCCGAGTTTTCCTCATCTGTACAGTACAGTCAGTAAGCACACCAGATAGGAAGGGTTTTAATAACTAAACAAGCAAAAATAAGAAGAAACCCCTAATCCTCCTACTAATGTCCATAAAATTCTTAAGTTTTGACCGATTTT
This sequence comes from Hymenoscyphus albidus, assembly GCA_911693285.1. NCBI lineage: Eukaryota > Fungi > Ascomycota > Leotiomycetes > Helotiales > Helotiaceae > Hymenoscyphus > Hymenoscyphus albidus. The sequence continues at coordinate 555,130 of CAJVRM010000116.1, read as the reverse complement.
ACCTTACACTTACGTTGTCACTTTACCGGGGTATAAGGGTTACAAAAAGTTGCAAAGTGCCTCAACCCCGCCGGCGAATCTCTAAGAGATACTTATTTCTCCTGTTTCTGGCTGTGAAAACTAATATTTAGGGTAATTTAGGTCTCGCGAGCTTTCTTATTCACCTCTGCGGGAACGACGTTCTGTTACAAGAGCGGTACAGGTGTGTAGCGATATGAATTTAGGAGATGTTTTACAACCACACTTGGCGTGTTTTTCAAAGCCTGCTTAATATCGATAAAATGCTGCCTTGAGTACCTCGTCACAGTATAGTCGTGGCGGCATTAATCAAGTTTTGTTTCGACGATCCAATTTTCTTGTTGGGATCATCGGTTAGGGAGGTAGGAGCCTCATTGCTTCTACTCGGTCAAGATATGCGCTCAGATTTAGCCCGGCTAAATATGGGGCGAGTTAGTAACGGCACAGTACCTTGCAATGTTAGCATTTTCTCGGCTAACCGTTGTTGGTCCAAAGTCCAACATACTAACTTGTTGGCTTGGGATGATTCCCTACTACAAATACATTTGCACATTATGCTTTGAAATCTCGAACAACTTGTCTTGTTCCTTGATACTTGATTATACACTGTCCAATCCCATAGCTCCCAAACCTTACCGAAGTATATCATTTATCACTTGAGCCTCGCCCAATCATCATGGCCTCTCTACCAACAGTAATTCTTGTTCACGGCGCCTGGCACACACCACCCAACTACCAAACCTACACCGATGCTCTCAAAAAACAAGGATTCAAAGTCATATGCCCCGCCTTGCCTTCTTGCAACAACAAATCGCCTCCAGAGGAGTCTTTCGAAGATGTCGCCCTAGTTCGTAGTGCCGTTCAACCAATTATCGAGGCTGGGGAGCGGGTGCTGATGGTGATGCACTCCTACGGCGGGGCTGTTGGAGCCGATGCCATCGAGGGGCTCAGCTTCACGGAGCGTAAAGCTGCAGGACACCCCGGGGGAGTGGTTCATTTGATGTACATGTGTGCCTACATCTTGCCATCTGGAAGTACTATATGGGGGATCGTGAAGGAAGCTGGAATTACTCACCTTTGGACTCAATTTGTGAAGAACTTCCCCGACGGCTCTACCTTCCCACAAAATCCGGCACAAATGTTCCTGGGCGGCGTAGACCAGGAAATTGTGGACAAGGCACTTCCACACTTGGTGCGTTCTCCAATGTCTGCTTTTGAGACAGAGACCAAGGGAAGCTCGTGGAAAACGGTGCCTGTGACTTATATTTTGACGCAGCAGGATGCGTCTGTATCACGGGTCTATCAAGAGATTATGCTTGAGAAAGTGAAGAAGGCTGGGGTAGTGATCAAAACTGAGGATTATGGTACGAGTCACAGTATTTTTATTACAAAGCAAGATGAGATGGTGCAAGCAGTTGTGAGGGCAGCAGAGGATAAAAGGAATGCTCAGTAGTAGAGACATTGGTACTATGGCATTAATCAAAGAGGAGGTGACATGTGGCAGGAAAGAGACCAACCGCTATATGAGAAATTTATTGGAAACTTCTCTGCCACAAAATCCTTCTACGAAATAATGACCGGTGAAAGTTCCCAACCTATTTCTACGTAGGAAAACCAGCTTACTATCGAAGTTTATGTTGATTAAGTTGAAGATTTTCTACGAAGGTTTCGCTTAAATCTGAACCAGGTTTTGCTGCACCAAATTGTACGTGACAGAGCAAGTAGTCTGTTTGCCAAACAAATCAGTGGTGCATTTATAGCGATCTGCACTATCCACTTTTGATTAGCTAAACAAGCGAATTGGTCCAGTCCTGTACTGTTGCATAACATGTTTACAAGTAGTATTCTACCTGAAAGATTACCTTTGAGGGTCGTATAGCTTATTGTTAAAGTTATCTCACTCGCCGAGGTTTTAGACCTTACGCCTCAGAAGAAGCAGATACCTTTTGAACCCGTGGTATCTTTTTCGTCCCCCAACAACTTTCTCGTACCACTGCTCTGCAATTGTAACTTGGTGTTTCAACAAGCTTTGAAGGCTGATTTGACAGCAGCTGTAAACTTCTCAAGATCTCCTCTCTATCTCCAGCCAAACTTAGCTGCGAGAGTGCTTGGTCCATGCCCTAGTAGTCCATGCCATTGTTGACCCAATAGTTGGCACCAGCGTTGGTGATGGATTAACTTTTCTTTCTTGGGTGGAAGGTTGTTGGTTAAAGCTTGATAGTGGCCTCATCTTTTGGAGCGTAGAGATTCTGGCCTCCAGAGCAGTGGTTTTTAGGGAGATATCGAAGAGTCATTGTGTACTGCAAGGCATTGTTTTCTAGTTGGTGATGTCCTCATTCCCTCTGGGAGCAGGGTACGGCTAATTTGGTGCACGTACTACCAATAACTGAAGCTAAGTGTATCTACAGTATAGTAGACTTTCATTAGTTTAAGCTTAAATACTTATGAAGTTTTGGCTAATTATCTTATAATATGGTAAGTAGGGAAAAGAATTCAGCTAATAAGGATACTAGAATCAAACAGCTAACAAGATTACAGGGGTACTTGAGCATATGTGCAGCTGGGAACAGAGTGCACTAGTCCCAATGGAGCGATGCATCGTTACTAGGGGTAACACTCCAAGATGAACATAAGGAGTTCATCGCCATGTTTTGGGTTTGGTCATTTGTCGCGCTGTCACCTTTCTGATTCACTTTTGGCTAGTATGAACAAAGACAGTCCAGATCCCTAGGTTCTGGTGAACAGGTCTATGTAGTCTATATACCCGCATATGACTCAGTCAAATGTTGGCCCATGCACTCAGAGGATTCAAGCAGCTACTGAGAGTAATATCCTCATCTTGAACTCATGATATTTCATCTGACACACAGATTCCCACTACGTGGAGGTCACATATCCATCAATACCCTTACTGTTTCCGTTATTCCACACGCCAACCAGCGCACCCAGCCCTGTATTCAGACCTAAGTTCATAGTTTCCCACGAAGGGAAGTCTCCACATGGACTCCCAAGATTTAGTTCTTGTTGGTGTATGGGATGATCGCCCTTGGGCACCCTGGGCACCCGGACCAGGTATCAATCCTTTGCCACCAAAGCATGTGTGGCCTAAGCCACTTACGACAGCCTGCTTTCTCTTGGAGCGTCTCCCCAAAGGTATGATCAGACCTTAAGACTAAATGTATCCCAACTAAAGCTAACAATACTATAGAGATCAGATGTGCAACCCTTCGTCTTTTGCTGTACCGCCCTACAGGTTTTGTACCTTTCACTGCGAACCACAGAGTTCGAAGTGGACCCGTACCACGTTATATCTACAAAAACAAACATTATCCGGGCATAAACTATACAAAAGAGTATGGCTGGAAGGGCTCGAGAGGTTACTATTATGACGACGACTATACTGGTCATCCTTGGGGTCATTCGCTTCACCTGTACTCTAAGTATCCTAGGTGGGATTGCGGGCCACTCAAGGTTATCTGGACAACACCAGCCTCTGGAGCACAGCTTCGACTCATTCGGCAAGCCCGTAAACGTACAGGCGACCGTTTTCCGGATGTTGACCTTCCTGATTCCATTGACCCAGAAACCGGTACGAGCATGACAAACCTTTTACATTATCGACGCGATGGAAGCATAGGAGTCATCCATAGTAGAGAAGCCGAAGTCACCCCAATTGCCGGTGTGCAAATTCTCAGAACCTGCCAAAAGCTCTATGCCGAGGGCTCAGAAATACTTTAGTATGTAGCTTCTTTTCTATATCCTGTTATCCATCTGTATAAAGAGCTAGTTCATTATCACACAATGTTCTGGACTCCTGACCCGACAGGAAAATCACGCGCTAATCTCTTCCAGTGGCGAAAACCTATTTGTGTTCAACGGTATCAGAGAACCATATGAAGGCGGCTTCAAAAACTTTCGAATCGATGATGATCTTACCAGACTTGCATATCATCTCCTTGGAATATCACGAGATCCGACATTGGTATCAAGAAACCAAGTTTCTGCGGCTCTTCAGGAACTATTTAACCCTTCTATGCCATGTCCCAAAGTCGTGTCGGAGGCTAATACGGATCCGTTTACGCAATTTATACCACCACAAGTATTCCAACCTCCTTTTACAGGATATAGCATTATTTTCTGGGACTCATTTCTCGCCTTTTTCAGACAGATAGGAATTCAGAACGCGTCCTTGTTGACGAAGATAAAACTCGAAGGGATCTTCTATGGGCATTGGCCTTTGCCTGGCGAAACCACCGCTCCACTGGATTTTTCTGACATGCTTCGGTGTTACGTTACTGTTATGAGTCACGTATGTGTCAACCTAAAGAGCCTCACACTACACACGCCCTATTCACATGCTCAGGACTACGATGCAAAAATGAGAGCAGAGGAGTCTGTAGCATTGATTGTTAATAGCCTTCCTGGACTTCGAAAGATGAAACTAGGCCAGTATCGTCATCGCAATCTCAATCATCAAGACAACTGGGACGAAACGGTAAGATGGTCGCAGGTGGTCAGTAGACGTGCCCAAGGTCGTCAACAAGTTCCTCAGCGATCAATTGAAGACATCATCGCGGAGATCAACAGAGAAGCTCAAGAGTATCATGAAGAGACGACAAGTCAATTCGACGAACTTCCATTCAAAGAAGCTGGCTGTGTGGATTACGAGTTTACCTCCAGATCACAACAGAAGAAGGCGAATCGCGAGCTTTTTAAACTTATTGAGTTTCATCCAACGGCACGAGTCAAGATCTATCTTGGACCTGTACTTGGATATAAGCCATTCAAATGGTCGGGTTGGCAATATCCCAATTACCGATGGTTGATTGATGGCAGCTTTGCATGGACTAAGCAAGACTGGGAATCGGCCAGTGCTGCAGATACTGAGAAAGATCTTGGTGGAGGATATGAAAATTATGAAGTAGATTATGATGGCTAAGCTGATGAGGTTTGAGACACTGCAAGTATAGCCCCGCAAGGAATACGGCAGTAATGAGAAACTTGGGTTGCTCTTGGGTTGCTCTTGGGAACGAGCTGAACCAAGCAAAGCGTTGTGCTATTCAAGTAGTAATCATACATACATTGACATCTTTGTGTTGGGCACTAGAGTCTTAAAACCTGTGAAATGTTTGTATTACATGATGCCTGTAAGTAAGTGCCATACGCAATCGCTGTGCAAGATCAACCAACTGGACTTCGCTTAAAAGATGGGTGAAACTCCGCGAGCCCCTCATTTCATGCTTTTTTGTCCCAGTAAATTAAAGAAAGGATAAAGAGTATGCACCCAGTCTCAAACCTTTGCTGTTAGTTCTAGTGCTTTAATGAAGTAAAGTTGGAGTTTTTGAATTTTAGTACTCAGGGGTTATCTCACCAAGACTTTTATTATCTTGAAGTCCTTTCTGGAGCTTGCAGGCCCGTAATTTTCTTTCAATTAATTTGATTGTAGGCTTACTTAGACTAAGTACGGGAGCAGTGAATATTAAGCATTCAATTGTCATATGGGGCCCCATATGGCGTCCTCTCAGAGACGATGCAGCTGTATGGGCATTATCCTTCTGAGATGGGTCTCTCAGTTATTGGAGTCTGAGATACTGTTGGTTTGACTCTATTGAAGAGTTTAGACAGAGTTGATGGAAATGAAAGATTCTCGTGTTTGACTATTAGATATGTACACTGAATGAAGGTTGTAGGTGTACGCTATAATGTAGCAGTAGCAAGGCGCTATTGCCCTCCTAGCTCCGCTCAATCAAGCAATCAAGCGTAGCAATCTAGCATGTGCTATTACTCATATACATACTGAGTATATTCACTTAGTATTCGTATATCGACAGATACTGTACTTGGCTTTCAGCTTAAGATTTAGTGAATGAGAACTAGCCCTATGATTATTTCTTCTGGCACCTCTGTCCCACCTGAGCTTGACAAAGTTCCTACGTCTCCAACACTCCTGAACACTGTTCTGCTGCGACCATCAAGACATCAGCAAAAGCTTCCCTTCCAAGCACAAATATCGAGCAGCATGACGTCCGTTTTTCCCAGCAGCAAAAGGGCCGATGCAACCATGGAGAGCATTGTTGAGAACCCAGTTGAGAAGAGTGCGTTTCTTCGACTACCACGAGGTATATCTATGAGGTCTTATATCAAGCACCTTGTTTTCTAATGAATTCTTAGAGATTCGAGACATGATTTATGACTTGCTCTTTGTTCGACCTACTGGTATCGTCCCTTGGATATACACGGGCAGACCTAAGAAGCCGATACCTTACGCGGTCCAGGGAAAACCCCACAATGACGGAAAGCATTATTCTTTTGACGACGTGAGGAATTCTTATACACGCACATCCCCTGGAAAGGTCCTTCTTGATGTCACCTGGACCACACCAGTCACCCTCCAAGAGATATCGCAACTTTCGACACTAGAAAAGGAGCCTGGTTGTACAATAATCCCGAATGGCTCGCTCCTGAATGATTGCAGAGACGACCAAATGAAAAGATTACTTCATACCCGCTATGATGGGGCATATGAGATTATTCGCAGTGTCCCAGTTATGGTTGAAATTATCCATGGTGTTGCATTGCTTGCAACATGTAAAATGCTCAATGCGGAGGGCAGTCAGGCTCTTTACGGCAAGAATCTTTTCGTATTCAATAGAATCAGCAATATTCGAATGCGTCAAGGCGCAGACGTGTTCGTTATAAGAGAAAATCTTGCCCCTTTACCGTCTAATATCCCAGAGATTTGTCGGTATGCCTGGATAGCCCCGATGAAGAAATCTCGGTCGCCTTGCAGCGACTCTTTACTGAGTATACATTGTATGACAAAGAGCCAGGCGCGTGTCGTCAAGATCGCAAACTAGCGAAGTTTGTCAGGCAAGATGCCTTTTTGACATTCTTGAATCGAATTGGCATGAAGAATGCGTCCCTTCTTACGAATTTGAATACAGAAGATGATTGGTATTGTGGCCACCCGACTCGTAAATCAAGGCCATTCTTGGCTGGGCCCTATACACAATTCAACATTGGGGATAGATTGAGAATCTACACAACCATTTTCAAAGCACTGGGCTGTAAGATTGAAAATCTTATTCTTCATAATTCGAGAGCAAGCCGCGATCGCGATTACATTAACTATGATGGTCGTAGCAGAACTCTTATAGATGAAGATATGGAAGGAAGTGTTGGACTTTTAGTCAATGCGCTCCCTACGCTTAAAACCCTTCAGCTTGGCCGTTATACGTTCGAAACGAAACTAAGGTACATCGACGAGTGGAGAAAATGTGTACGCTGGTCCGCCTTCGTGCGGCAGCGTGCGGTTGAAAACCACTCACAAAGGGTACCTCGAGGCATCGAGGAAATAATTGAAAACATACATCGTGATGCTGATGCATACTATTCGAAAATAATATCTCTCTTCGAGACTCTACCCTTCACATCTGACGCCTGGGACGAGTTTGAGTCCCGGTACACTCCTCGAATGAAATCTGGATCTGATCAGAGAACCAACCGAATGTGTCAAAAAGAGAATTGGAAGCTATTAAACCTTGGTCATTCTGAATGTAGGAGGTGGATGGGATTCCAATACCCTCGATATGATTTCAACGATAGCATGGTGGGGTTAATGCCAAAACGTTCACAAAAATCTCCAATGTCATTGAGCTCTGACACAGGAACGAGGGGGATGGAGTGGTGGATGAAACTGGCGAACTGATGGGAATAAGAAAATATGACAGTATATCTCTCGCACTGACTGTACTCGAAAGGAACCTCGAATCGAGATTGGCAACGGACATCAAGCTTTGGGCTCAATTCTAAGGTAGTCATACACGTCGCGGGTATTCCAATTCGTTATTTACTGCAGGCAGTAATACCACAAACGCTGTCCACTTGAGAAAGACCAACTGAACCAAACCATAGATATAAAGCCTCCAATACAGGTAGGTGTGGTTCGTGAACATAAGTATTTGCCCCGGTTACGACCGAAAAGTGACCAACAAGTGGCCGAAAACGTGCTATGCCTCATCCTATAGTAGCATTCTAGTTTATAGCTTGATCCCAGAAGGGGGCTCCGTCAAATCAAAGGACATGAGATTGCTAGTTCACATTCCCTACGAAGTCCTTAGAAAAGTTGGAAAGAAGTCATAGGCCATGCCGGCTCATATGCATGCAAGTACACAGAAGCCATTTGTATAGGAATTATTTTGAGTCATTGAGAGCTTTGGAGGCTTGAGAGAAGGAAGTTCATTTAGTGTTGTTGCATAAAGGTTATTTGGAAGGGAACGAGAAGAGACTTGCAGCGGTAACCGAGTTCTTGGCGACATTGGAGTTGCTTCTAAATGTGGACTTTGTAGAACAGATTACGCTGAATTAAATTGTATTCTGAATATAACTAAAACGGCGACAAGTAGTTGTTGGCGGTTGTCCAAATACTATTATGATGATATTGCGTTGACAACGAATATTCCAGAAGAAAGGAGAGAATGGCTGAATGTAGTGGCAGCATAGGTTGAGATTGATCTTTCAATAGGCGAAGGTTCCTTTTAATACAGTACTCTGAAGTATTCATTTTTTAATTGTGAGTTTGAGGCGAACAGATAGTGATACATGACACTTGCTAAATAGCCCAATTCAATTCCTTCAATCTGTTTTGCTGTGAGGGTCTCAATGGTTAGCGGTCAAGGGGGGTTTCCAGTTCTCCAATGCTGCTTTAAGGTGGTTAGTATATCCAGTCCTTTTCCACCCCCGCGACGTTTGTTTTGCACAACCAGGTACCCACGCGCAAAAGCAACACTCTTATAATCAAGGCCACTTGAAACTATTCCTGGCAATAATTTTTCTCGTTGATTGACCATGGTGGACACCGTTGAGCATCCCCAATGCGTTGCGACACCAACAGACGACGTCAAGGACCAGAGCAACAACCAATTTCTGCGACTACCAAAAAGTGAGCAACATCGTTCTTTTGAAACTCTCCCTTTCATTCAATTGAGTCATTCATGGCTAACGTTCACGTAGAAGTAAGAGATCGAATTTACAGTCTTCTTTTCGTTCGCCCGAGTGGCATAGTCCCATGGTTCCTGTGGGACTATGGCAACCGATTCCATGGCCTATTTGGAAAACCAAGCACGCCAATCTGGGTCAATATTCTCAAAATTACGCGTTCGATGATGTATGCTCCTGCTACAGAACCGGGATCCAATGTCACCCCAATTGTCGAGTCCTCGACATAACGTGGACAACACCCGCTACCATTGAAGATGAACTTGCCCTCTTGGGTTTGAAGACAACCTCCGAATTCTCGCAGCTCCCTGATACAGTGAACTTGGTAAATGGAAGGGAAGAGAGAACGAGCAACTACGTTCATATTCGCGGCGATGGCAGTCGGGAAATCGTGCACAAGGTGTCGAGAACTGTCAATAATCTTGAGGGAATCAATTTACTTGCTACGTGTAAGCAGATCAACGAGAAAGGAAGTAGGGTGTTATATAGCGAGAATCTCTTCGTTTTCAACATTGTTCAGAACATTTATGAGGAAAAAGACATCTGCGAATTTGCGATCACCGATGATCTTTCGAGCCTCGCAGACATAGTTCCAGGTATCTCGCGCCATGGATACCGTCCCATTCCATTTCAAGAATCTGCAGCAATGAAACAACTTTTCACCAAGAAAACTCGCTCTATACAGCAGCAGGATTATGTCAGACAAGATGTTTTCCTAAGCTTCTTGAACATCATTGGAATGAAGAATGCCTCATTTCTGAAGAAGCTCAAAATAGAGGATAAATTCTTTCCTATCGAAATTGACCACAGACCACAAACTTATACCGTCGGGATTGACGATAGGCTAAGAACTTATACTACCATTCTCAATCGGCTTGAATGCGACATTCAGAGCCTAACCTTGGACATCTATAAAGGGTTCAAAATCTGTGCTTTATGGGAACTGTCTATCCTTGAAGACCCAGATTTCACTCGACGTGCCCTCCCACAAGAAGCGCTTATGATGCTGGATTACGTTGTAGGTAATGTAGTTCAGCAACTACCTACCCTGCAACATCTTCAACTGGGAGCCTATGGTTCAAAATTCAAGTTGCCTCAACAGTTTGATGAGTGGGGTTGTGTGGTTAGGTGGATGAGATTTGTTCGGCAACGTTCCTCAAGGAAGATTACTCCACGGCCAATTGAAGAAATCATGCGTGAAATCGAAAGAGAAGCCAGTTACTACTTAGCCTCTAATGCTATCGCTTCCACCACCACAAAGGGGGACGAGCCAAGTACGGAGAAACTCCCAGATGAGGAACAGGGTCGAAGCTTGAAAGACGAAAAGTGCCATGAGCCAAATGAGAGTGAAGACCTGATTGAGTTTTCAGACAACGGTTCAATAGCGTCATCAAAAGTTATTGATGAAAATACAAATGATACGACTGCAGTGACGGAGGTAGAGAACCAAATGGGTCGCTTGGGCTTGGGACCCTGAAAAGTGCACATGCGAGTATTGTGCTGTATCGCTTTTACGTGTTTGATGACAAATTTGTACTGTAATCTTAGCTTCTAGAACTAATAAATGTGGATTCAGCAACGTTGCTTCGCTCTACCTGATTCTTCTATAGCCTTATCATCTCCTTGAGTGCCCTCTATCCCCATAGGACTCCCACACACCAGGAAGTCTTTTAGATGATGGGTATGTTTGTCATAACACCTTTTCTCAAATGCCAGAACAACTGAACCTCCATATGGATGCAGCATTGTTCCGACCCGACAGCCAATAATATTATTTCATCCATAAAACAGCTTGCACCACACCCCAATCAAGTCCCTAAGGCTCACGATTCACGAACTACAATCAAAAGCCAGTCACTGGACCACTTTGCAGTAGGTGTTCCTCAGATGAGTTCCCATCCCTGTCTCCCTTCTCCACATCCGCATTGCCATTGTTCTTCTCAAGATTTCTTCCTCCCTTTTTAAGGGCATTCGCAGCTTGGATCTCGAATCGTCTTCCCGGAATCCCAATAAAAGACTCTGTCACCGCCTTGACAACAGCAATTGAACTACCAGCCATCATCAAGATTGGTAGAATCTGCGAGAACGTCCATTGGTTCCCCTCCACAGCTCTATAAAGTGCGGGAATCTCCATTTCACTTCTCAAGCTATTGTACCTGGTGAACGACAACACCACGATGACTGTACTGGCAATGATACTCATGAAAGAACATGCTATTGAAGCCCGACTCATGCCGATGCGCTTTCTTTCGGTTAGGTTTAGTTTTTGTTGGAGGTATTCGCTTGTGACAGAAGCGAGTGCTATGAAGAGAAAGACGGCGAGGGTTGTGTATTCTCCTATTCCGCCATTGGCTGTTGAGGAGGCCGTGAGGTTGTCCAGAATTTGTTTTGCGTTTGCGGTTGTGTTTGATGCTACCCCGGCAGTGGTGACGCTATGTGCGAGGGTAGACCAGTTGGATACGCCTAGGATATCGGTACTGTTCATATCTTCGAAGCAGGCGGCGGGGATAATTGACAGAAGGCCGGCTGTGGTGGGGAAGTTGTTTGACATGCGTGCTTTGAGGACAAATCCTGAGAGTACCATCTGTGCCAAAATTCCTACAAGCCGGTAGAGCGCCACAAATTTGCCTTTATTGAGAAAGTCGGTGATATTCATTAGGAGATTCAAATGGGTTACAACTCCGAGGACAAGCATGGTGCAAACTAGGTTATAGTGGTATGCGGATAATTGACATGCTTGTTGATTGACTGCAAGGAGGAGCGCGATGCTTGCGATGAGTTGTTGGTCGCTAAACGTTTGGAGAAGAGTCTCGATGGTATGGATGAGTTTGACAAAGCGTTTATGTTCTTCTTTGTCTTTCCGCTTAGGTCGACTATCGTATTCGTTGACTTTGACTTTATCGACAGATAGTGCAAGAGAGAGGACAATGGCAATGAAGGCATTGATGATAAAGACTTTGACAATCTTATGTAGATATTAGTAAAATTTCAAAAAAGAAACCATGGTATGGACGAACCTTTTGACCGGTGATATCCTCGTTTGGTGCTAACCTTTGAACATCTAGCAGTGGACCATTGCTTCCATAAAGCTCAAAATTGCAAGTGACAGCTTGATTATGTGCCGCGCAAATCTGCGGGCTACTTGGAATCATCCACTTCATCTTGAAAACTTTGACTTTGGAAAGTGGACAGGAATGAAATAGATATAATATTAAGTAGGAAGAAGTAAAAAAATAACGAGTGTGTACGTTTGTAGTAAGGAAAGAAGTATAAGAATAATGAAAGTCTTTGAGGGAAAAGGAAGGCCGAGAATGAAATCGCTGAAGAACTAAGATGAGCAACAACATACTCTACCTCTTGTATTATATACATGAACTTGAGGCTCAAGTGCCAAACTATTCAGCCGAGCCTCACGCACAACATCCTTTCATGCTGATGGACTGCCACCGAAAAAACATCAAGCCACCGGCCTCCTAACTTGGTGAAATCCCTACAGCCATGTGTTTCAATATGCACCAAATTTAAAATAGTCGAAGAAATAGGGCTATGGAGTTTTAATCTCTACACTCAGAACCATACGCGATGTAAGTACAGGGATCAGAAAACCCTCCAAGTACAGATACAGACACAAACGTACTTATCCCTTACCGAAAAGTCTTCCATCAAGCAGCGTTCCCACGTTGTGTGGAGGCCATTCTCAGCCTCAAGATAAAATTACCACGTTCCCTTATGTTTTGGAAGCAATAGGAGACAAAAATAAGTTATGCAGTGCTTATTACTATTATCGCTGATGTTACCTTGTGCTGATAAGAAGCAAAAGTCTGAGGCTCTGTTTCCTAAAGCGTTGGGTATGGGGGCGGAGCTGCACGTGGCTTCGCTTCTATTGCAGGGACAGTCTCGTGGCAGTGCAGCTACATACTGTATGCGACGCTGGAATCTCACAGTTTAATTTGAGCCAATGGAGAAGGAAATGGCCGGAGCAAGCCCCCAAAGCAGCAAGAGCATGTAGATCGGACTCAAATCAGCAAGCCTTCTCCAAAATTTCGGGCTTCCATTGAAGCCTCCCGCGGTGGCATTGCCATAGAGAACTCGGGAAATTCAAGAAAATCTTGGGGTATATTCTGAATTCGCGACCGCTTCTGACCAATGTCGGAGGGGAAGATGTAAAACTTGGAAAAGGAGACGGCGCCAAGCGTATCTTCCAGTGCTACTGCACTGATTTTAGCCCCTACCTAAATACAGCCTTGCTAGTGCCGAAATGTTTTTTGGTGTAAGACTGAATAAGAAAATCCTCGGAGTCTCATGGTAATGGTTCCAATAATCTAAAGGATCAGGACTCTGTGGAACATACAGTGCTTCCTAAAGACCAGAATCCTACTTTCCGGGCTATCTCATACCCGACCAATTGCCACAAGTAGGAATGAAGCTCTGGGATTATAGCGAGACCGGACTCGTTAGCTAAAAGGAATTGGTTTGATGAGCGCCAGATGCACTTACACTTCGAATGCGTCACACGAAGAGGAAGCGAGCTTGGGTACGGTAGCTGGTCAAGGGAATATGTACTTACGCAGTTTACCTAGTGATTACCACCAACATCTTGGTATTACCATTCCTCATTACCATTACTAATTATTTTGTTCCTCCTCCTATCAAGTTCACTTAGTCAATAGTCAACTTGCCATTAAGTGGCAAATCTCGACTACTTGATCCAACCCAGATCTCATATTCCCCCTTTTGCAGAGTCCAAGCTTGCTGAACAACATTCCACTCCGATAGATCTCTTCTCTTTAAATTAAAGGAAAACGTAGCAGTCTGTCCCGGATCAATACTGACTTTGTCGAATCCACGAAGTTGTCGGATTGGGCCGCCTGGGATGCCAATGTATAATTGTGCAACTTCCATGGCTCCTACATCACCGGTAGTTGTCACACATGCTTCAACTCTTGCGATAACGTCGAAAAGGCTTGCAGTTCCTCCCTCGATGATGGAGGATGATGGGGGGAGGGATGATGTCGAGACTCCTGGGAGAAATGCGGCACTCAAATTGGAGAAGGAGAAGGTAGTGTATGTCAAACCAAAGCCAAATTCATAGCGAGATGTAATATTCTTCTTGTCGAAATCGCGATAGTCGATATATACTCCATCAGTGAAGTTGTCTTGGGGGAACAGTCCATATTCTGCTTCTGGCTTCACGGGAACGATATTATATTGTGATTCGTTACGAGCGACTGTGTAAGGTAATTTTCCGGAAGGTGACTGCTGTCCATAAAGAATGGAAACGATGGCTCGACCTGCATCTTGTCCAGGGAGATGTCCAAAGATGACGGCCGTAATATTTTCGTGATTAATCCATTGGTCAACAAGTCGTGGTCCAGCATTGTGTATAACAACGACCGTGTTGGAACAGTTAGTAGCAACATTTTTGATGAGTCCGTCAGAGAAATCATCTACTCATAGGTCAGCATCCATGAGGAAATCCAAGGTGAGAGTAGAGGACAAAAGCTTACCATGGAAGTTGAGACGATCGCTACCTTCAGTAGCCCAGGAATTGACAAAAACAAGACAAGCATCGCTCGAAGTATCAACGAGTAGATTCGCACTCTGAAAATCCCAAAAGAGAGTTGTGTCATCCTCATAAGCTTTATTCTGCAGAGCATCAAAAGGCGAAGATATGTACGCTGGAGAGCTAGCACCACTTCCCCCACCCACATACAATGTTCCATTTACATAGGCAGTGCCTGTAGGGGGTCTATTGCGTTGAAACTGGGTACTGGCACTAGTGGCGATGGCATCATAGCCGAAAATTGAGAGCATCTGAGGCTTTTCAAAAGGGAGGGTTTTATTGACGTTTTTGACGAGGACATGACCTTCGATCGCACCCTGGAGGAGGATTGGCTTGGAAGCAGGATCTCTAGCATTGACAGTTTTGTGGGGGCCATAATAGTCGGCAGCCTTCCACAACCCAACCTCTGGGAAATCAAGCTAACAAATTCGTTAGAATATCAGAGATAACCGGGCAAAACTGTAAGGCAACACGTACATCTTGACCCATCTGGTACCACGAGGCAACAATTCTCGTTGCCATATCAGTGACACGAGCTTCTGGAAGGCTGCCATTGGTTATTGCTGCGGCTAGCAATTCACCCTTCGCTCCCCAGTAACGGTTGGAATTGGGCATTGCCACATCCAGACCACCTTCAGCGGAAGTCCAGCCAGTATCTGTGGATGTCAGTAATTTTAGAATACGATAAGCAAGTAGGACATACGTTGGGCACCCCAATCACTGACTATAAAGCCTTCGAATCCCAATTCTCCTTTCAATATCCCATTTTGAGACTTGCTGTTGTGGCATGCATATGAGTTGTTGATTCTCTGATACGAGCACATAACTGATCCAGTACCTATTCACGACTTTGTTAGAATGATACATGTATTGAAGCTTGGGGTTACTTACCAGCTTGGATTGCATCTACGAAAGGCCAAAGGTAAAGCTCGTGCATCGTCTTGTCATCAATATTGGTAGGAACAGAGGCGACTGTGATATTCAATGTAACGTTCCCGTAAACAGTGGGATTTCTGAAGTTCTCTTGCTCATTTACAATGCAATGCTTGACTGATGTAGTAACACCTTGATCTTGCACACCTCTAATATTCTCACCTACAAGCTCTCCAGAAAGGTATGCTAATTGAATGTCAGCTTAAATATTCCAATTACACAACATGATAACGCACGATCATTGCTGAACCCCTCCCAATTTCTGCCTCCAAATGCAACTCTTCCCAAAGGGCCAACAACTGGACCTAGCAGGACATGAACACCCTTGGCTCTATACTCTCGTCCCATGTGAGCTGCACACAAGTTTGTCAAAGCACGGTTCCAGCTAGCACCAGAATGTAAGCCAGCTGGGTAGGCATTAACCATGTCAGTAGCTCGAACACCATTTCCGGCGTCCTGCATACATAAGCCAGTCCAATTGAGACGAGACACTGAACCAGTAGCACCAACACAGCCAGTAGTTGTAGAATATCCGACAGTGATATTGACTCGTTCTTCAAGAGTCATTTGAGAAACAAACTTTACTGCCGTGGAATATGCTGTTGCCCATGGTCGCGAACCAGGCATTGGGGCTATTATTTAGTCAGTGAATATTACTTCATTATCAGAGAGTGGTAGCTTACAATATGAGACAGCAGGAACTTGTCCATAGAAGTATGCATCATCAGTGATATTCTCGGCATTGACGATATAATTGAGGATCGAAAGGGCCAACCACATCCAATTAAGAGACAACATCTTTGCTTTGGTCCATGTTGTTTGTGGAAAGAATTGCTTCTCAGTGTTTGGGGGAAGTGGAGCTAGAGGTTGGAGTATTTATACTTGGACACTTTGGAAATGGTTACACGGAAAAGTACTTCCGGCACAAGATAATGACATGGTGAATTTCCCTTCCATAGTCTACCGAGGACAGTGAACTCGATAATTTTCGGTGATGACGGCAGTGGACTTTGAACATAAGCATCTTTTCTTTGTTGCGTGAAAACTACCTAAGCGAGACAAGGATTCCCATTGGCTCTCACTATCCCCCGCACGGCCTTGAAAATAAAGCCGCCTTCAAGAATGATCAGACGATGCATTCACCGACTATTGAATCTCTCGCTGGGTTGGCCTATACATCATACTTTTGATTCTGAAAGATGCGCTTTTTCCCGAGTTTATAAATCTTCTGGTGGCTCAGGTGGCAAGATGGAGATTGCGGATATAAGTATTTGAGTATGAAACTTGAGTTGGCTATTAAATGGAGGCGCTTGAATCACAACACAATTAAAAATGACAGAGGAGACTTCAGTTACCATGAATTCACAGAGTGGATTGTTATTGGATTAACACAGTATATACTGGTAGTGCTTAGATCGGGCCTTTGTACTGCATAGACGTTTGGATTCAGTATGCAATGGTTGGTCTGAGAGAAGAGTACAAGTCATTAAATCAAGGAGGATACAATCAAAGGTACATTATACGAGGTACCGGGACGAAAGATTCGGTTTCCCTCACGATAGCTTGATTTTATCCCTTGCAAATGCATCTCTACCCCGCAAAGTATGACTTGATGACATGCAGTTGTGTTTGTGTTTGGTCGCCAAGTACAACACGCCAAGTAAATCCAACCCGTCCCTTTCGCTTAATTTTCTTCCAGTGAATTCTCTCCAAAATAGGACAGCGGTGAGCTTGCTGTGTTTCTTCTACATTCTTTTCTTTCTATCCTACCAGCTTTTGCACCT
The DNA here is from genome assembly GCA_911693285.1 of Hymenoscyphus albidus. Classification (NCBI taxonomy): domain Eukaryota; kingdom Fungi; phylum Ascomycota; class Leotiomycetes; order Helotiales; family Helotiaceae; genus Hymenoscyphus; species Hymenoscyphus albidus. The sequence continues at coordinate 537,835 of CAJVRM010000116.1, read as the reverse complement.
AGTCTCCATCCAGGGTATTCTGACGCTTGGGAGCTTAATGAACTAAAATACCTCTAAAAAAAGTGCTGACAATAAGGTCGCCTATATGCAAGCATCATTACATGCTTAAGGGAAAACAATAACATGGGTTATTCAAAAAGAGCTGCTTGCTCCTGCATTGTGTAAGAAGTACAAATATGTAGGGTAGTGGTATATAGCATTAATTATTAGTAAGTAGTGAGTATCTGAACTTTTTACCGTGCAATTTTATAACAACGTTATAAGAGGACTAGCTGCATAAAAGATTTATTCGAAATCAAGACAAATATTAGGTAATCTCTTAACTCATTCGGTATATACGCAGTACAAATTATCACAAAAGAAAATGTACTTAATAAATTGACATTGGATAGCAGCTCTATGTCATATGTTAAACGGAAGAGCGAGGTATCTCCTTGGCGTCTACGTTGGGGGTGTTGCAGGTGAGGCTTCCCCATTTTTCGTGACCAATTAAAAGCGAGTCACGTGGGCTCGACTTTTCCCTTGATCTGTTGCATACGAGTACGAGACACCCAATAGAGGTTTAATAAATACGAGCATCGACTTTATTGGTGAGCTGCTGCTTTTCAATATCACCCTGCATGAGGGCGTTCAGGAGACGTTCATGATGTAACCTAACCTTTTGGGATACATGTACGTAAGATCAACATTACCGACATTCGGCCAAATGAATTAGGCCAACCTATTGGCAAAAACACACAGGAACGAGCACCTGAGGCTCTGATATTTAACCTAGACATGCTAGTTTTTAGATAGGGACTGTTTTGAGGCTGGCAGAAGTTAAGCGAATGGCCTCTGGCTGGCGTGACATTTCCAACCAACCAACCAAAATGCCAGCGTCATATCGCGAATTGGCTTCTTATTTTTCTCCCTCTGAAATCTCACACTGCTTTTCTGAGTCCTGCTCGGTACGACATTTCCAGATCAGAAATCCACAGTGGTACCTTCCCGATAATTAAGATCAGCTCGACGTTGCGATCAGGAATCTAGAGGTCTATAGATCGCTTCTGTAATTCACTCAGCGAATACCACTTGTATTGATCAGTCAAGTGATGTCTATTGATTATATCCACGTCCCCTTTACACCTTTACATAGATGTGTCTCAGCACCATGACACCCTTCTCATCAGACCTTGAACTCATCCCACCATCTCTTCTCATCCAGCAACTTCCCATTCCCATCAAAAAAACGCTCTCACTCTTCAGAAGTCGTAGTTTCTCCGTTTGATTTATTTTGGATGGCGCATCCTGGGCTTCACCCTTGAAACCACCAATGTTCTGCATCGATTGTTAGCTTTGGCCTTCGTTGAAGTAAAAGACTCAGCTGTATTTGATACACTTTAAAAAGACCAGGAGAGGAAGTAAAATCTCACTTACTCCATCTGCGCAGATATGCGGTGACAAGGAACTTCTGGTGCGAAGGGATTTCTTCTCAATGCTCCGCCGACGGCTCTTGGTGAAGACGAGAGGGCTCTGGATAGTGCGGCGTATGAGGAGATGCGACCCGATGGTATTTGGTTGAGGAGTGTGTAAACACGCTATCCGGCTGTTAGATCTGCTTGGTTTTGACTTCAGGTGAAGGGGCTTTACTTCTTGGAATGGAGTGACAGCCATTGCGAGATCCGGGAAAGATTTGATTCTTGTGATGGCAGACTTTGGTTATGTTGATAGCCTGGTCGACTTGTGTTGAGATATATATGTGGGAAATTGAGATGCAAACACGCTTTTATTGAAATTATTTGGTTTACCCCCTCCAAAGTTAAATGCTCTTTGCCAATAATCATTTCAAACACTTGTTTAAATAAATTATAGTCAGATCATTTATGTGTAATTAAGGGGTAAGATTTAAAATGATTAATAATAATATGCAAATCTTTAATAGAACCTACCCAGTATTGAATACAATCAGATTCTCTAGTTGTAACTGTTCCAACACAAAAAAAATTACGAAGATCTTCTACTAATGATTTATCCTTTAAATGGTCACTTCTAGAGCAGGACTTTTGAGTCACTACCGCCTTCACACCTGCGCTCCTTGTTGGCGAATCTGATCATAATTCAGCTTTGTGAGACCATGATGAGAAATCACTCACAGTACTATGTATAGCTTAATAGTTAATCAGGAAGTAACATCATGTAGAATATGTGAAGTTTGAAAAGGGAGAGGCAAAACAAGCGAAATGTGTTGATTGGTCAATTCCAAAGCAGGACCCATATTAGCTGAACAACCATTGACTGCAACCTCAAATCTCTTCTCAACCCCAACAACCAGCTGAAACTTATATTCATTCCACATCATAGGAAAATTCTCTCTCATTCTCATCGTTTTGAGTTTACAATAAACCTAAGAGCAGGAGAACGAACATTCATCAGCCACTGACGCAATGCCCCACTTCTCAAGCCCAACCTCTCGCTGGTCCGCTCTCCAGTCGCGCAACCCGCTCGCAGCAAGCTCTTTCATCTACGCTGTCACAACAACCAAAATATACTGCCGACCAACCTGTCCCTCGAGATTAGCTCGCAAAGCCAACGTCAAGTTCTACGACTCAGCAGATGAGGCAGAAGCAGCGGGATATCGCGCCTGCAAGAGATGTCGACCAGAGTTGAAAGAGATTAATGGCGATCCTCAGAAGGTCTTTGTTGATCGCGCCTGTGAATTGATTCGAAATGAAGGGGATGGGGAGAAGTGGGGTGTTAAGGGAATGGCGAAAGACGTCCGGTTGACGGAGAGTCATTTTTGTTGGGTTTTCAAGAAGGTTGTGGGTCTGACGGTTGGAGAGTATCGAAGCAGTCTTGGAAGAGGGATAGAGAATCAGGTGGATGAGTCCGCAGATGGTGGTGGTCAGTTGAGTAATATTGACTTGGGAAGCTTCCAGAGTTTAGATTTCTTGTGGGAATTAGGCGATGGGGGAGAAGGGCCTGCCGCGTCAAGCATCGATCATGGTGGACTGTTCGAGTTCTTTGAGCCCCGGTTCCTGGAATATGGTAGCGATATTTTGGAGGTCCTGACTTGGAGCATACGGTGGATGAAGGCTTATGCACTGACTACTTCTAACTTGTAAGTACTAGTACAAGGGTTTTTAGAAAGACATAAATTTCCAAAATCATGTATCTCAGTGGTTCGATACTTTATCAATAACTTCCACACCCTTCTTAGTCGTTGGGTTTCTCTCTATATTGAGAATCCACTGAGCCAGTCTCTCTAACAATGGAAGATTTAAAACAGGTCAAGACAAGCGTCCAAGTATCAGAGGTGAAGAAAAGGGAACCCCAAGAACATTTGAAGGGCGATATATAGCTATTTCTAACCCCGTGGCAACTTTTCGCCAGGAAAACTGCTCCGACGACTTTGAAACGCGAAAAATTACAATCACAAACACCTACGTTCACCACCACCTCCATTTAAGAGATGTCGTCACCTTCCAAAAACAAGAGGAAGGAAGACACAACTCTTCCCTCAACATCTCCCAACACGTCCAAACCAACAGCAGAGTTTACGCCACTTATAGCTCATGGAAAGATGGACACTTCAGGACCGTCTGGACTAAGTCAACTACTTTCCAGTGAGGAGGCTCATAACCCGGCTGTCAACCCTACTCCACGCACCGATGCTCCTTCAAATACTGACAGAAGCAGCTTGGATTCGGGTCCACCTGAGTCTCTTCTGATTGTGGCTGACCCGCCTGGACCGACTCCACCAAATGCTTTGTGTCGGTTGTCAGTGGTAGAAGGAAAGGTCAAAGAGTTGGAGAGGAGGGTCTCGCACCTTGAGTCTTGCTGCTGCTTGATGATGTAGGATACAAATACATTGGATGGGGGTATTGTTGATTTTGAGACCCGGGTGGAGATTGTCGAGGGCCAGTGCATAGAATCTTTGTTGCTGAAAAACTAGAAGCTTCGCAAAAGACTGCGAGTTTATTGAAGATACCATGGAGTCTGCTCCTTGAAGATATAAATACTAGGCAAGGAGAGAAGTGTCTCTGATTGGCTGAAGTTTAACTGGGTCTTGGGGTTAAGTGCGTCCACCGAGGGGTTGATAGTGAAGCGAGCCTTGTTGTTTTCCTTCACCAGTGGGTGACAGAATTCGTGGGACAGCACAACTTCTAAATTACGTAATCAAGAACACTAAAAATTACTACTATTCAAACTTTTATTACCACTTCGCAGTCTTTATAGGCTTCCCACTCGTTTTAACTAGTAATTTACATCGCCGAGGCATATCCGCTATACGGGCACGAACTTCCTCCATTGTAATCTTACTCCATTCGTCCTGAACCACCTCCTTAAGCTCCGCAATTGTATTCCATACTCTCCGACGTATTCTTTGCTTAAGGATATTCCAAAGAGCCTCTATAGGGTTGAGATCTGGGGACTGGGGAGGGTGGACAAGGTTCGTGATCCAATTAGCCCTTTTGAGTACTGATGCAAGGCTATCTGGGTTCTGTATACCATGAGACTTGTCCCCATCTTCCTGAAGAAGCCAACTACTGTTTATACATTCCTCTGTAATCCTTAGGTGTTGAATTGCGTCAATATAAAAAGGAAGAAGGCGTTCTACGTAATAGAGGCCGGTCATGGAGTTCCCTTTTGGCTTAACCTCTTTATCGTGTGCCTCGCATTCAGCCTCCCACTTTAGTATTAACTCTATATATTCCTCGTCTGTACAGTACTTGGTTTTGCGAGGCTTCCTAGGCTTCCTAGCTTTAATAACTTCATCCTCTTCGTCGTGGTAGAACTGGAGTTTCTCGCATTTGGCATGCCAATTACACCACCCTGCGATGTGTAGCCGTACGCCCCGTTTCTCCCCCCTTTTGTGAGGGTTAGAACCCATAGTGGGGCTCGGGCCTAAAGCCCTCGCTAAGCTAAGCGACCCCGCCTCTGGAACGCCATGGAATAAGATAGAATGCTATGACGCAGAAGATTGGTAATACTATGGAACAGTGTTGAATGCAATGGAAATGCTACATTTAGTATAAGAGTAGAGGAGGAACATGTATTTACAGACCACTTAGTTCTTAATTGAATATTGAACCCACACCTTTGAGTTGTTCGAGGTCTGGCCTCTCACACCTTTCCTGTATATATTCGGGCTTACAACGCTTCCCTTGCTCACGGAGGTAGAAGTCTTGAACGTTAGAGGTAGGATCAATATGTGCCTCGTCTGTCCAGAGAACCCTACGCCAATGGTTCTCAACTGTCTTGTACTGCCACTTCCTCCCGTATTCTATCCGTTTCTGCCGGTTTGTATTCGAGGTTTTCTTCTTTACGTACGCAGCCTTATAGCGACGGGCCTTGTTTGTATGCCTGAGCAAAGCGCGCTGTAGAGTGCGGGCGGAACCCTTGATCTTGTGGTATTTCATTTGAGCTTCGTAGTGCTGGTTTTGGACGGGGTTTTTGGCTGGGTTGACAAGGAGTAAACAACTCTCTTTTGAGATAAGACGACGCCTCCCAAGATTATTTGACCTCTTCCGCGTCCGCCGGTATGCTGCAGACCCTATTTGAGTACGCTCTTTGAGCCATCGTGATGCCGTAGACCTGGTTACTCCCAAATCTGCCCCAATAGCCTTATGTGTTTCTGCGCCGTGCCGGGCGTCCCAGGCCTCGTAAAACCGGGTCTTTTTGGTAGTAGTAGCTTCGCGGTGGTGTATTTGACGATCTGGCGTGTCCTCTCTACTGTGAGTAGGCGTGTTAGTGTCCATTTGAACGGTTTAAAGAGTATTTATTATTAAGGTATGATATCTAAGCATTTTTGGTGTTCTTGATTACGTAATTTAGAAGTTGTGCTGTCCCACGAATTCTGTCACCCACTGGTGCTTCATTAATAATTCTTACTAATATACGCATGGTTCTGGTTTTGTATTTAAGCACTGGGACCAATGCTTGAGGCTCATTCACGCATCTAACGCAGTTCCAATCTTTTCTTATTAATAACCAAGCACTCTAGAATATCTCATATGTTAATAGACAACCACGCCTGAGTCACATTTCCAGCTAAGAACTCCTTGCTCATACTTTTCTCTGACCTCAACTCAGAAGCATAGTCCGACCCTTCTACAGAGTAAGGAGATTTAAAAACGGCCAGCCACCTTCCTGCGAGTGAGCACAAAACTCCTATTTGTGTATTCAACGTCAACACTCTTATTCCTAAGTCGAAACTACATACACAACGAAGTCCATTATCACCATCTTGCGAACCATATGGGAACTTCCACATCTACCTGCAATACTACTAGCAACGAATATTCAAAGGGATTGGCCTCACCTCCTCCCTCCTCTGCACCTTCTCCAGGGCCAAGCTCAGCAGTTACACCCACGAACCCACCTCCTGAACCCGCTCAAGGGACAAAAAATGCAGTGATAAAAATTCCCAAAGCTTCTCAATCAAAGCCCCGAATCCGCAGCGAAATCATCGACGGGCCCCTCAGTACTGAACTCAAAATCGCCATCGAACTCCAAGACTACAAAAAAGGCATCTACAAAAACGCCATCAAAAACGACAAACCTCCCATCACGGCACTCTCCGAAATTCTCGGCTGCCAACGCCTCCTCCCCGAGGAGCGAAAAGCGATGCAGGATTATCACGACGAAGCGATCGCCATCTACCTCGCCTTGGGGGAAGAGGAGAGAGATGTTTCGGAGAATATCTGTCAGGAGACTTGGGATGCGTTGATGGATGTTTTTGTTAGGAATGCGAGGGTGCGTCGGACGGGGATTGCGGAGAGGGTTTTGAGGGTGTATGATGATGATGAGGCGCTTAGGGGGTGGGCTATTGTTTATAGGGATGGGACTTATAGGATTAACGAGATTAAGTCCCGTGGGGAAGATAGGAAGGCGAGGGACTATGCGAAGTGGGTGGCTGCGGTGGAATATTTGGAGGAGAACTTTGAGGAGAAGGGGTTCAAGAAGAGATATGGGGTTAGTGGATTAGGGTAAGAGGGGAGTACAATAGTGTTTTGCGGTTAGAGTTTGATTTGTAGAGATGATGTGCTTTGAGGAAGGATAGGCAACGTTAGACTTACTAAGAAGTGCATGCGGATTAAATATACTGCAGAATAATGAGAAACAGAACTCTTGTTTCTTTATGCTACTATCTTTCCAATACGTTGTTCTTGCAGAGTGATTAAAAAATCAAATTATTTGTTGATTTTACGATACTTGGTCTATTCTCTCATATGGCTTCTAATGGGAGATATTCATGATGCATGACATTCAAAGTATAGATGGCTTTGATAGTTCGCATAGTGACACAAACTTCAATCACTCAGGAAAGGATAAAAGGAATTATGAGAGGCCTTTTGTGATACGACAACTCTGCCAGTCTGGTGGCTGACATCAAAAGTAGCCATGAATAGCCTTTGAAATGCTGTGAGTATCTCCCACTGATCTAAATCTTCTCTCATAACAAAGATATCATCTCATCTACCATGAAATTCGTTGCCATGAAAGAAGTATTGTGTTTACTTGAACTAATCTAAAAATGGACAACTGTTGGCGGTTAGTTAGCTCTTTTATCGCTTATCAAAAGTCATTTCACATTCACCAGACAAACATGACCCAAGAGGATCACGCTAGTCAATGAAAATTCAAGGCCAACCAACAATGGATTTTCTAGGCCTCAGCTTTGTTATCTATATAATCCCCCATGTGGCCAAAGTTCAACTACCTTCAAAAACTACTCTTAACTCTGCCATCAGCCACAACATCCACGATCCTATCTCTCAGTTTTCTTGCACAACAGTGCTTCCCTCGCATTGAGCAAGATTAGAGCAAGCACCTTCAAACTTCAAACTCGGGTGATATCACAATACCCAGCATCCCCAAAATGCGCGAACGCGACCACCGCAACCACCGCCGCCAAAACAACGGGCCCGGCCCCCCAAACAAAACCTACCCCCCAGGCACAATCCAATACCGTCTCCAACACGCCGTCGACGAAAGCGCCGCCATCCGTCTCAACCCGTCAACCTACCAATTTGAAACCCCCGATTCCAGTCTGCGGCTGGAACTCTTTACCGAGCTGCACACCCACGGCTTCAAGAACGGAGTCTTCGCACAGATAACCATCGATACATCCCCAGAAGACACCTTACAGTTACTATTGGACTCACCTGCTCTTACGGAAGGGGAAAAGAGTAAGGTCTTGCGGTTCAAAGAGGAGTATGAGGATGGGATGGGGGAGGGGAATATCTGCGAGTATATCTTGTCTCTTGATCGCTTCCTCAAGATGCTTAGACGGGATGCGTTTTTGAGGAATGTTATTTCTGAGATCCCCGCTACGGAGATTACGGTTCGACGCGAGGAGAAACTGCCAACGATTTTGAGGATCGATGAGTTTGGCGAGGTGACGTTTGTGGGGATTGGTGATGTGAGTATTCCGAAGGCGTTCGAGGGGTATATGAGACAATGGAGAGTGACTCATGATGTCCCGCCTTGTGAGCCGAGGGGTGAGATGGAGGGTAGTATGGAGCCTCCTCAGACTCCTCAGACGGGGAAGTCGATTGAGGCGTTGCAGAGGATGGGGATTCGTGTTGGGGGGTTTGGTAATGAGACGGCGACTCCGGAAGGGATGAATGGGAATGGGGAGGCGCATATTGATGTTGGAGGACCGGTGGATGGCGATGGAGGGGCAGGATCTGGTAATGGGGAGATGCAGACTGGAAATGGAAATATCCAGACCGTGGATTTGACAACTGAGAAAGATGCCGAAGATGGAGATGAGGCTTTACGCCTCGATCAACTGGATCAGCTCGATAAAGAAGACGAAGCTTACGTAGACAGAGAATCAGATAGTGATTATGAAGATTAAGGGAAGAGAAGAGGTTAGGATCATGTAGGATCTTAAACAATTCTATGCGAGCGAGAATTTGCCATTGTAATTTCCCGATGGAAGCTTTTCAAGGATTTTGAGGTACCGTGAGTTTTGGAAGTAGTGAAATCATAATGTCAAATACGGCTCTGGCTGCATATGTGTAGTACCTTGGTTGGGTAAATGCTGTTTGATGGATGTTCAAACTGCATTCGCTTAGCGAGCCAATCAGGTGCGTCATACAGTTCGGTTCTTCGCTAAAAGACATTTCGTACCGCTGCAAGCACACCAGGACCCAACGTAAATGTCCAAATGAAATTGTAAACAAGTAAAGCCAGCAAATTTTATCCGTGATTCCAAGGATTTGGTCATGGGGGGAGGGGGGACAACTGAAGAAGAGTACGGAGGCTCTAGGTCTCGCTGACAGAAAATCGATGAGAGCCTTCCGCATCTAGCTGCCATACCTACCATACAAGTTCCAAGGAACTCAAAGATAGTATATACATATATTAACTGACTTTCTAAGTAAACTACAGATATCGCTGCGAAGGCCATAAAGTGATGTTAACGGCCTATGAGCCGGATGTCTAAGCACAGCCGACTTTGGCTAATCGGTGGTACTGCATAATAATCTTTCAAAACATACGAGGAAACCCTAGAAGAGTAGGGGTTGAATCAAATACAATCGATAGATTCCCCGGTAGTATTTACGTTCTACTATGCCCCCGAAATTACTACCCATTTGAGTGGGCATATACGTATTTAAGACCTTGAAGTATGTGATAGTTACTTATAGCCTGATGAAAAAAGGTAGGTAGACATGTTTTCTCAGAACCATTCTAGTGGCGATGAAAATAATAAGGCCCATACCTGAATCAATGCTTCAAAGAATTCATCGCATTTCTTGGCAACTTTATAGACCAAAACCTCCGGTCCAACACATACGTCCTAACGCCAGACTCCTTCTCTTCATGGGTATAATACCTAGGTAGTCAACAAACCAAATATTCCCCTCTTTCTCTCTCCTAGAACATGCCATTCCTTTTGATGACCTTCAAATACACACTCACCCTCATCCCCCTCATTTCCTCGCCTTCCCCCTCCCAGCCTTCGCCCCCCTCGCACCATTCTCCTTCCCCTTCTCCTTCGCAGCGACATTCTTTGCCTGTTCCGTCTCAATAAAATCCTTTATCATATCATGCAGCGCATCATTCCGCCGAGTAACAAGGAGAACATCGTCAGTCTGCACCGTCGTCCGACCCGCGTGCTGAGCAAAAGATTCTAGGTCCTGCGCGACGTTTTCTGCCATTGTGTTAGAGGTATTATGATATGGGTGGAAACTGAGAGAATACTGATTTGTTCCCAGACCATTTCTGTTAAGGCGCCGATGAATTGGGGTGTTGCGCTCGTGTTTAGACGTAGGCTTTCTTCTTCGACGATTTTCCCGACGGCGAACCAGAGGGAGGCTTTGAGGCGCTGGGGAGGTTAGATTGGTTTGGACATATGGGGTTTGTACTTGCCTCGGATGCTTCTTCGTCCATGGGGTCCGCCATTGCGATGTTATGGAGTTGGGTTGTATCAGAGCATAGTTGTAGTAGTTACAAGTCTTAAGTCGCGCGGCGCTATATTGAATGGGAGGAAGACGCGTCAGCCGAGGTTTACCCGGATAGTGGAGTTGGCGGAGGCTTATCTAGAGCCAGAATATTTATTTTGGTGCAGGTGCAGGTGCTTGACTTGACTATTTTTAAATCACTCATCACAACTACAAGTCTCCCAACAAATCCGAAATCTCTTCTTCCTTTCTCAGTCACAGTCAATTCATTTCGTGTACCAATAGTTCGATTCAAGACATTCCATACTAATTAATTACGACTGCCACCACCCGCAAAGATGGCTATAGACATGGACACCATCGTGGACTTCTTCGCTCACTACTGGGGCAACTTAACTCGCAACATAATAAAAACTGTCGACGGCATGACATACATCAAATATATCCGTCTCATCGCCATCGTGGGCGCATATGCGCTCCTCCGACCCTACATCATCAAGCTCGGCGCAAAGATGCAGACGAAAGAACACGAGAAGGAGATTGACGTGGAAGAGATCCTGGGCCCCAAGGCGAAGATATCACCCAATGTGCTGCGCGGGTATGGAGGAAAGGAAGTCGAGATTGCGGAGAGTGAGAGCGAGGCGGAGGGAGAGACGACGGGCTCTAATTGGGGGAAGAAGGCGAGGAAGAGACAGCGTGCGCATGATAAGAAGCTTTTGGCCGAAGTCGAGGAGAGGAGGAGACAGTTACAGGAGGATGATGAGGATAAGGATATTGAGGAGTATCTGATTGATGGTGTGGATATTCGAGACCATTTGGTGGATTATGAGGAGGGAGTCGATGGATGGTAAAGTGGATATGCTACTTAGGGGAAAAGGGGAAATGCTGAATTTTGGGATTCTCGGACTCAGCGAACTTGTGCATCTATTCCGAAACTACTTTACACCCTTTCCCCATGATATGCATCGATTTTTAACATGCGCGGATTCCGTCTAACATTTGCTATGCCTCTCGTTTGGGTTCTCATGCAAACGTCAGCCATTGATTCGACCATCCCAGCAGCCCTAGAAAGAGGCAGAAAGAGGCAGTGTCGATCCCATATGTGGTTCAGGGACAAGTAGGTGCTAATTCGTTGAATTCTCCGGTGTAGAGATTAGTGAATATATACCGAATCTCCTCATTCGCCATTACGGGGATTTGAATGCAATGCGAAGACAATCTTATGCAAGCCTGCGCCTCCATACTCGGTGATACCCATACGAACAGTTTTATTTTGATACAGTGTGAGTTCCACCGCTCTTTTGAGGATCTTTGAACTGCTCCATACAAATATCCAAGTTGGTGTGGATCGGATGGTACAATACTGCTGTCGTGATTGCAGTAATGGTTGCGCAGCTCCGTAGAGGCACAGTGACGCACGCAGGTGATATCGACCTCGAACTTTCGATGTGAGGGGCAATTGCCGCCCCCGCCGCCAACCCAACAAGTGAAGGCTTCCATTCGACAACTGCAAAAGTCTACCAATACAAGGGAAAGAAGGATCAACAAGTTTGTCTACCTCTTTGTGATGCTCACAATGTGAAAGAAGCTGAAGATATATTTCTGGTCGAGTACTTTTAACTTTGTCGTTAAGCCCTGTTCGTTTTGCATAGCACAGCACGACCCAACCTCAAACAAGTCATGGATGCATCACAGCGACCAGATATCAATGAGTTGCTCACTCAAGGGTTCTTTACAACTTCAAGAGCAAAAAGTCCGAGTAAATCGAGGTACGACGGCCTTGTACTTAGCCTGTCTTGACGTGTCCGCTAACAAGTCTTTAGCTTCGAACCACCCTCGAGACCGGGCCCGTCCCCATCATACTTGTATGCGAAACATGAACCGACGTATGAGCGAAGTGGTAGCCGGGGTCGCAGAAGGCAACCTCCTCGGCCATTTGTGGAGGATGAAGTGGTCTCGTTAGCTAGGGAAACATTGGCGTCCTCGACACCACCGTCATACGACCCCCCACTTCGAGGGATCATTGATCAAATCCCCATCATACTCGAGGCAGATGTAACAAAGACCGAGGCTGCAAGGCTCCAGACGGATTCTGTATGTAAGGAAATAGATAAGGAAGAAAATACAGAACGGCGGTTTGTCGTTGTACCTAAATCCAACACACAGTCTTCCGGTTCGTCCGAGGATGATAGAAGGCACAGGAAAGAATCGAGGAGGAAGGATACTAGTAGAGCCGCAAATACCGATGATCGAAAGCGACGAGATGAGAGGAAGAAATCTAGGTCCCCGCCGCCTCTGGAGAGACGAAGGAGTAGACAAGATCTGCCTTCTCTTCAGACAAAGCTCCCCAGAAGTATTCCTCCACCATACAGAAGAAGTGCTTCCTCATTTGCAAAATCCCCCAATGACAATGAAGTCACGCCGAAAGCGACAGCTGCTCCTACAAAGGCTTCCGGCGGGGAATACTTTCTATCTCCAGATATGCTGAGAAGGAGAGATTGTGAGAGTAGGAAGGATTGTGTAAGCTCATCTGCATCTGTACCTCGATATGCGACTTCAGAGGGCTATGGTAGTAGAAATGGTTCCACATCTGGCTATCGATCGCCTTCTTATTCAGGAACTCCTATTACTGACCCACGAGATTCTCGCCCTCCGGATTCTCCTCGCTCACGAAGGAATACAAATGAGGGAAAACCAAGGCCCAGGAACTTACCGAAGGAATATGCGTCGGGAAAGATGGAAAGGCGTAATTCGAATTACTCGAATTATTCAAAACGATCCACCGAAGACTCAACAAAGTCGAATCGACCTAATGTTTATTACACAAGCAGTGACGACGAGCTGGCAGATAGTGATTCTGATGAAGAGATGAAGCGAAGACAGGTGGAAAGCCAAAGGAAAAGAATGCCGATGGAACGTCATAACTCTTCAAAATCAAACAGGTCTTCGTATGATGGAAAAGGTTCTTCTACAATCAAATCACCGAAGGTATCTCCAAAACAGGTACCGATAGCGGATGATCTAGAAAGGACTCAAACTTTCCCACGATCATTCAGCAAAAGACCAAGCTCAAGACCTGTATCTCCACACTCAGCAATCCAGTTAACACCAACAGGCGACAAATTGAATTCTTTTGATACATTCCCAACTCGATCAGCCTCAGTGAAGGCGTCCTCAAATACGCCGAAGCAGCAATTTACCCCTTACCCGACTACTTCAACAATGCCAATTCCCATTCCCGTGAAAGTCAATCTCCAGTCTTCAGGCGAAACTCAAAAGTCACCCTCAACCACTTATCAAGAAGACAAATTTAACCCAAAGCCGTCATGGCAGCCAGGATCTTTCCAGCCACCTCAGAATCTGGAAAAGCCTGTTGGGTCTTATCGCCGATTTTCGGAAGATGTCGAAAAAGGTAGCATAGCTCCTCTACCTGCTTGCCCGCGAATGTCACACACCCGCGGCTGCAACGATTGGCTGACTCTACCGAATTGTCCCTCTTTCAACATTTGTCCGTCATGTTATCAAGCTATAATTGCTCGTACTGAATTTGCTCGCCATTTCGTGGCAGCTGCTCCGAGACCACCGGATGCTTCCGTTCAATGTGACTTTGGCAGCTCTCCATGGTATCGTATTGCGTGGCTCCTAACTCTGAAGGAAAAGAGGAGAGATCTTCAGCTGTTCTATGGGCTAGCAGATGTTGCTGCGAGCGAGCCACCATGTCTCGGGAAGCAGGAAGGCATCAGAAAATGGCACTCAATAATCGATCACAAGACCGGAGCTCCAGTCTATAACTTTGATGTATGTTATAACTGCGTCCGGAGCATTGAGACGTTGCTCCCAGTCATGAAAGGAGCCTTAATTCGAAATGACAAAAATGGAGGGTCCCTTCGAATATGCGATCTCAGCGTTGACAGCAAGCGTTTTGTGAAATACTTTGACGCCCTGGAAGTCACAGCCGACCGAGCAAATCGCTACGATGAAGAACCCGATCTCCGAGACCTCGCGAGTCTCGCAAGACGCTTTGGAAGGTTCTCCGAGTGTGAGAAAGACAAAGACCGAATCGACAAGAAATGGTACATGATCACCCAACTCCCCGAGTTCACCGTTTGCGAGGAATGTTACGAGGAAGTCGTCTGGCCGGAAGTCGATGAGAGGAAGGCTATCCCGTTGATGTTCCAGAAGAATATGGTGAGATTGCCCGTTGGGTCTTGTCAGCTCTACTCGCCCAAGATGAGGGGTATCCATCGCATTGCGGTGACTGCGGATGACTATAAGTTATTGGCTAGTAAGGTGAGGGAGCGGAAGATGGTGGAGAAGGCGTATAAGGCCAATGTTGCGGAGGTTAGGAGGCAGGCGGTGTTGAATCCTGCGGCTGCGGGTCAGGAGTTGAGGAGGTTGGAGGAGGAGTGGAGGAGGTGGGAGTGAGGGTTTTTTGCTTTGCGGCTTTGTAAAATGGAATGCGTTGGGATATAGGGGTGGGGGTGTTTGTAGGTTTTGGATATGTAGTTGATGATGGGATTATGGGATGAAAATGAATGCAATGATATCATATAATGTGTTTAGGTATGCTTTCTTAGGATTTGGGAATTAGGCTAGTCACGTAGGCACTCTGGTAGGCAGGTAGTCAATATATGAAGGCGAGCAACAATTCTTTCATTCTTTCTGATTCTGTACTCCACCTCCATTCCTCCAGTGATGGTAACAACAAGTAACTGAGAAAGACCAAGCAAAACAGACCACAACCGAAAATAACTGAGAACAAGGGAACAGGAGAAAGCGACAAGAGAGGAGGACCAGGTAAAACGAGAAGCGACAGTCGACAGGAACGCGATGGTTGAGAGGAGGAAACTAGGCGCCAGCGCCCAGCAGAACAGTTGATCTAAAGTCTTGTTAGTTGTTGTTGCGGGACAAAAGGGGAGTGGTATCAGGGAATGAACTTACGGCGAGAGGGACCCAACAGACAGATAATCGTGCCATCATATCTGCCAGCAGAGAGAGGCGAACGAGAGAAAAGACCTGATACATACACATTAGCGATCAGTTCCCAAAAGAAAAGGTGTGAAGGACAAAACATACAAAGCCCTCAACGTCCCAAACAACAATCCAACGAGTGGTTAATCAACCACACCGTCAGCCGGCGTCTATTAGAAACCGCCACACTTCCCCCAGGAACCACCTCAAACTCCCCCAGCTCCTCATTCCACACAAACTCCGCAGAGTAATCCGGCGTGCCCGTCAACAAATCCACCAACGGCGCACCCCGTGCTCGTGCATCCTCATTGAGGATCATTCCCAGCGCTGCGCGCGCAGCCAGCTGCGTCGTTCCAGGTGTCCCCTGGATCCCCACCGCCATCACCATCTCGCCCAGCATGCGCTTGTCCGCCGCTGTGAGAAGCGGGGACGACGAGAGGTGGAGCGTACTGAGGAGACCCTCTAGCGAGGTGGTGGGGGGGGTGGTGGCGAAGGCTCCGCTGCGGAAGAGGCCTGTTGTGAGGGCCGCAAGGAGTTTGGTGTGGAGGAGGACGTTGGCGTCTTCCTCGATGGAGGAGTGGAAGGGAGGGAGGATACAGGCATTCACAAGGTTAAGGAAGTTAGGGATGTTAGCGATGGTAGAGGTGTTGCGTGGCATTTCTGGAGGGTGGTTAGTTAGATGTTAAAGCGCAAGGGGAAGGGTAGGGTACTGATTGATCGGTTGAATGTTGCCAAAGAGGAAAGAAGAAGAGGGGAGATCGGTGGATGAGAGGTGGATTATATGGATCGGTGGGGGCGGCTGTTCGGCTATTTTTCTTAATTGGGGTGGTTTGTGCATTTCGGTTGTTATTGTCTACTAGACTAATTATTTACTACACCTATTGTCTACGCGACCTATTGTTTACGCTACCGCTTGTCTACGCTACTATTTGTCTATAGTACCGATTATCTGCGGTACCAATTGTCTAAGGTAATAGTTATTTATAATACCTAGAATTAAAAAGAGTTTATAGAAAAGAAATAGAAAAGAAAACCCCCCTTTTCTTCACAATTTTCTTTTTCTTTTCTATAAATTACACTTATTTACTTGATTTCCTTCTTTTCTAAAAGAATATAATAGATTCTTAGCCTATTTTTTAATAGTTTAATTGTTATTTATTTATGAAAAAGGTTCTATTTTTATGAGATTATATTCTTTATTTACTTTCTTTATTTCGTTTAGAAAATAAAGTAAGAAATGAAACTATATAGTAATAATATATTTCAATAGTTATTTAATATTCTTTTAAGTTATAATTTAGATATTCATTATCTATTAGACTAGAATAATAGTATTATATTTATAGAGTTAAAAAGGAAATATGGGAAATATATGTAAACGTGTGGAGTAAACCACTACTTGCTATGATAAGATACCGAGTCAAGTGTAAACTGCTATATTGAGCGAATAACAAAGTAAGGGAAGAAGAGAGTTCCAGAGGAACGGAAGCTTATATACAAGATTTGAGCAACACGCACGTGCCGTGCTACACGTGATCTACCCCTTGTCCCTCCAACTCCGTAACAATATACAGATTCTTTTAAATAAAATTCTTAAAACCTTTAAACCAATAAAAAAATAAGATTTATTAAACGAAAATAACTTATTTAAATACCCGAAATTAATAAGCTTATATATATTTATTATATTATATACTACTAGCTAGGTTAGTAATCTTTCTATTATTAAAGGATATTAGTATATTAAACTTAAGTAGTTAAAGTTAAATAGTATTTACTTAACTTAAGTAGTATAGAATAAAATAGCCTAAGTTATTATGGTTCGCCTAGGGTTAGTATTTTACTTAGACCTTAGCTAAGTATATTTACTATAACGTGGTTTATCAGCGAGTCGATCATATCACCGAGTCAATCACTTTTTCTTGGCACAGAACTTTACACCTAAATAAATCAACCACAATATATTAAATTGATTATCGCTCTCTATATCTGACGAACTAGATATATCTATAACTTCTTGACAAGTTCGCGCGTTATGACCAGCTTTTCCACAAGTTCTACAGCGCCGCCTAGAAGGTTGCCCCTCCTTATAACCAACCCCCGCCTCACGCATGTCGCGTCGTACTTGCTCATCTACATCCTCCTGAGCTAACATATCCTGTACATCCTCTACTATAAGTGCCCCTCCTTGGCGGACACGAGTCTTTTTAGCCCTACGGCGTTTACTTAGGGCTTCATTTGCAGCGCGAAGGGTACGGACCTCAGCAGACAAAAGGGTCATCTCATGTGCCATTCGCTCTGTACCCTTTGCTAACGCAGCAACTGTTTGAAAAAGTGGAGTTGGCGAGCTTCCTTGATGACAGGCTATACGATTTCGTACAAGAGTTGATTGTGAAAGGGCTTCAGTTGGGTTGGAAGGGGTCTGGGACACCTAGGGGAGGGAGTTGGCACTACACGTCCGAGGGGGAGTTGGAGTCCGTAACCTTACGTCAAGCTTTGAAAGCACTGCTTGCGGGTTAAATGGTACTAGGCCAGCTCCGCGGAATCCAGACTGACAGTTTAGGACTGTCATTGTTTCCTTGTATGCTGCTGTAAAGGCTAGAAAGAACTCAACCTTTGTAATATGGTTGATATGGGCCTTGATAAACGTCTCAATCTGCCGACCATACGTTCGTTTTAACACACTATAGCACCCAACATCAAGTGGCTGGGTTAGATGGGATGAATGAGGAGGTAGTCCAAGAGAAATAATGTTGTGTTTCGTACAGTAGTCTTGGAACTCAGCCGATTCATGACTCTCGTGCCCATCCAAAACTAGTATTTGATACAGACCCTTTGCACGAGCTGTAGTGTGTTTATCAAAGTGCTTTAACCATTCCAGGCCTGTTTCATTATTTGTCCAACCATTGCTTGTCGGTTTCATAACCCAGTTAGGTGGGAGGCCGCCGTCGGTATACCAGTTGGAGAGATGGTTCTTGCCCTGAACTACCAAGAATGGAGGAATACTCCAGCCCTCCCCATTAATACAGGCAATTGCTGTAGCCCATTCCCGATTGCCTGGCTGAACTGCCTTGCCTCTACCACGTCGGTCTGCACGAGTAGCACGAGTAACAACCATTCTAGGACAAATAACACCCATCATAAAGCCTGTCTCGTCGAAGTTGTAGAAGTCGGAGTCTGTAACCCCATATTTCGCCCTCATATTCTCTACTAGCCGGAACCATGCGCCTAGCACGTCAGGATCTTCGCATAAGGCCCTCTGGAAGTCGTAAACGCGATTAAAACGCGTCTTAAGGTCTGGTTGTCGTTGTACGAATCGATGGGCCCAGAGCTTGCCGACGCGTCTTCCCCCCCGCGATTCAAGGATAAAATTAGCCATATCTTCTACACCAGCGAGCCGGGGCGCAAATCCTCTGGAATCCATATCCAGTATATACCGAATAATCACTTCCTCTTCTAACTCAGTCAACTTATGACAATTGGCTTGAGAATCTGGGCGGTAGGTTCGGCCAGCCATTCTGTCGGAAAGAGTCGTATATGGTACATTGTAGATCTTTGCCGCAGAGCGTTTGCTTAGTTTTTTGGACGACCGAATAGCCTCGATAGCTAGAGTAATTCGCGCTTCTTGAGTTTGAATTTCCATGGTAAATAGTTGAAGAAAACGTGTGTTGAAGTTTGAGGAGGTAGTGCCAAGGAAAAGTGATCGACTCGGTGATATGATCGACTCGCTGATAAACCACGTTAGTACTAATATAATTTAAAAGAATTTAAACTAGTAGAAAAGAGTACTCTTTATAGTTAAGTAGAACTTTATATCAATCATTATTATTTTATTGCTAGAGATCATATAAATAGAATAGCTAGTATATTATAATATAGTCTTAGCTAGCCGATACTCCTATCTCTACTACCTAACCTATCTCGGTTACCTAGGTAGACGCCTAGTATTCTAGTAGCTTCTACTCGGTTAGGGTTATCTTATAAAAACTCCCTACTCCCTTAGTTAGCTTCTAACATTATACTTATACTATTCCACACTATGTCCTATTCGTCTTCTAACATAGTAAGTTAACAACATATATACGCAAAGAGAAATTAAAAAAGCATAAGAATAAACTAAGTATAAAGAAAGAAGCTACCTAGATATAGAATATTCCTAATTTGCAAGCGATCTAGTTAGATGAAAGTATTCGAAATATAATTTTACCTTTAATAAAATATACAATACTAGACACGTACTTCTACCTCTCCTGGTTCTTACGAAAAAGTGCTGGTTCTACTTCGAATACTTCAAAGTTCTAGCCACATAGGCTACATGTATATCAGCGCTTTTTATTTGTAGTTAGCTAGCTATTATTCTACTCGAAGCTTATTCCAATAGTACTTTCTTTGATCTTCAGTCTTTTGGGGGCAGATTCTCCAGATCTGACTCCATTACTCGTTCTCTTCTCTGCAGTCGTGGAACCATCAGTCTTATAGATGAACCGGTTAAAGGGGATACCCGGGTCCGACAAGCGATGAGGCATTCCGAAGCCTCACGCTTCGGAGCGTCTGAATTTGAGGTTATTAAGAGTCTCATCGTTATCAGCTTCGTCCATAGGTTAATAATTGTAGTTGTTGATGTCGTCGAATTCGTCGGTACCGCCAATATTGTCATCATCGGATTCATTATTCTTTTTGTCGCCAGAGGTTCCCTCTCCAACATTGCTATTGTCATTATCGTTGCTCTGATCAATCAGCTTCATGGCCCTTGGATGAGACGGTGCCGCTGGCTTGATGATCTATACTGAGTGCGATTATCTCTGTCATGAATGGTTCGAGTCTCTTGAAGGAGAGTCGTAATTTGCCTCACGCCATGCGAGGAAGAAACTCCTCTGACAGGCGGGCGTAACTCCCTTCAAAGTCCTTAATACCCGAAAAGACATCATCGACGTAGAATACAAGCGTCTGGGAGTGTATCCTCGTAGTTTAATCCTAGCCATATGATAGTACAACACATGGAAGCCGAGAGTTTCCGCGCCGTACCGAGCGCTATGCTTATTTTGGTTAGCCGTATAACTGTGAGATAAATTTGTATATATCAGGGGCTCGTGATGAATTTATCGGGGAATATTCGCATTCGGAAGGGCAATGATGAATATTGAAAAAGCGGCGCTTTGTGCTCTAAGAATATGGCTAAGTAACAAAAGACGGGCCCGATAAGCGAAGTAATTACTTCCTAATAATATATCTGGGAATACCTTTCCTAAGTCGTTCATTGGCCGTTTTTATCTTATCATCTAGGATAAGAGACATGGTATTAGAATCGGTAATAGGCTGAACTAACTGGATGCTTTGAATTCGGTTAAAAGCTTTCTATGACTTATATTGACCTACAGAAGAATTATCGATGAAACACAAAGTAAGCAGATCAAACGTACTCGCTTACTATTCGACACGTTTTTTGCTACCTTGAGAAGTTACTCCCTTCTCTAGTAAACATCCTATGGATGAAAAAAGAAAAGAAAAGGCAAAAAGAAACAGCTAGTATATGTGTGAGTGGACGCGACGGAACGCCGTTCCCCAAAATGTTTTCGTGATACCGCTGGGTTCCTTAAAACCAACTATAAAGACAGTTGTTAAGGTCATCTAGGTATCGATACCACTTATGAATTAGGGTGTACTTAATTAGAAGAGCGTATATGGTTTTAGGAATAGTAGGGGCTATAAGAAAGTTCTATCATAAGATTAAGTATAGACTTACTATAATCTTAGAATTAGCGAAGGGGTAGAAAGAGAGAAGCGAGTATCTAATATCGGCTATGGTTATACGAATACTATCTAAAGTGTTTTCACTACTATAGTAGACTTACTAGCATGAATCTTTTTAAAAAAGTGGAGTGATTTCCTATTTTAGCGTTAGTAGAATATTACTTCGATATCGGTTCTAATACCCTTAGAATTCGGTGATATATACACGCCTTCACACCTCACTTAAAGGTAAACCCGTTGCCTTATGGAATTATGGTGGTTAGTAGACAAGAGGCTATAATACATATCCCTAGCTTAATCGCTATAACTCCCAAGAGTAGCACTGCCGAAACTACTCGAAATTAAAACATATTACGAAATGCCACTAATCTAATAGTTTAGTCCTAAGATAAGTGGTGATCCAATCCTCACAAAAAATACTAAGAATGGTATTACTAAATCCCAATGAACGCAATTTTCAGCTTGAAGTAACTATCAAGAATAACACGTCTAGAGTATTCCATTGATATCGTCGTCTTCTCAAGATCTTTGGGTGTTTATTGTAGTCCGATACTAGCTAATGAGCTAATCTTGTATGCGTTTCTCCTTTCTTTTCCGTAAAGCGTGGTCTCTTATTTCATGAATCATTATCATTCCAATTGTGGCAATGTAGATATAATCCCAAATGTATGTTTAGGGTTATGCACCAACTACTTGAGAGCTAGTATAACATACATGAATTTCCTATTGAATGTTACTTTTCATGAAGACTAAGTGGTCAATGACATTGCTAGAGTTGCAATTTTCTTTGACATGTAGCGTCATAGTGTTCAGAAGGTGCATATCATTCGGTAGCATATGCTGAATATACAATCGGCAGGTTAGCTTTTTTTTTTGCACCATTAGCGATATGCATGCTCACTTATGTCTCCTAAGAAAGTATTATCTGTAACTGGGGCATCTGTTTCCCACTGAATTTGTTTCTGGCAATGATCTCGTGGTGTGTTGTTAGAGCTATAGTATTTGGGTGAAGGGATTATCCTATCGATTCTCCTGTGTAAATTTTCCTCTATTAAACCTCGTGGATTTTTTTTTTAAAACATAACTCTTTTATCGATCGACGTACTCATCAATCTCATCGCTCATCGATCACATGTAAAACTATGCCAACAGGTCAAGGCTCAAGCACCTGAAGTCGTTACAAACTCTCTCACGTGCATCACCGGATCACTGGGAATAGACAGGGGAAAAAAATTCCCACATCAGCACACGAGTCATGTGTTTGGTGGGGGATGCGGAAAGTGGTGGGATGTCCTCTTTTTTTATTTGTTGTCTTAGGTCGTGTGCAACGCCCATCTATGAAACCGATTTGAAATGGGAATTCGATCAATTATGGAGATAACTCGCTATTACGTCGTAACATGATGTAACAGCGCCTTCGGTGGAGCGGAATTGTAACATTTCGAGGATCGAAAAAGTCGGAAAAATCTTCATCCTTTTGGAGCGTTGTGCCTGGTGTGCCGCAACGGTCGACCCTCGATCTTCCATATGCACAGCCCGCCGTCTTCCGCCGAGTGATGAAGACGGAGTGCGAACTCGGAAAACCATCTCCTTTTAACTGCCATTTCTGTACGATTCGCATGCCGGCACATTTGTGTGTGTTGCATTTACACAATCCTGGTTCTTGAATGTAGGAAAGTGACGACTATTCGTGCTTCTCCTGGTTTTGTATGGCAAAAATCCCATTCAAGGGTGGATTGTTGTCAAGGGTCCACCTATGCAGGTGCTCCCCCAGTTTTTTTTAGAAAATGGAGAAGCGACAAGGAAGTTGGAAAGGGGAGACGGGAGAGCAACACCGTAGGGGTTCTGGGGAAAATGATAGAGTTCGTCATTCAATATTCGTGAAGCAGAAACGACGAAACTGTCGAGTGAACATGTGTTGCCATTCGATGCCATTCAAAATCATGCCTAAAAAGGAAACCATGTACATCGAGATGCTTTCAGTACTTCTCAAACGCTGAGTGGGGTATATGTATGTACTCGCAGCCGTGCGTACATAACGAGAAGAGGAGCTCCCCAGTTATTGATGTAACACAGATCTCTCTGAAGATTATAGACAGTAGTAATTTACGTACTACTCGAGAATATGCTTTAATTCTATTGTTTTCCGTTTGTCATGGTAAGGTTAGTACATACATGGGTTCCGGAATGTCCGTTCGGCAATGATGAGCTCATTATTATATAAAGAGAAGCAGAGTTACAGGTGAATTTAGCTCTCACCTCTCTAAGAGACAAACTTCGAAGGGAAGGCCTGGTAGTGGCCTGCGATACGCTGCAATGAATAACAATGCCTTGATTCGTCATGGAAGGAAAATTGGCTGGAATGTTGACTAGATCCCACCTGCTAGATGTTTCCTGCTGATCCACTTCCCACGCATCCACCTTTTGATTCGCAAAATAGACTAGCTTCATTCCCTGTCAGCTGGGCAGGGCAGGGCAGGGCATGGATGACCTGGACCCAGGACCCACTTCTCCATACTTTCTGCTAGCTCCTGCCCTCCGATACTTAAGTATGTGGATGCCCTTTTGATTATTCCCAAGGCTTCGGGAGTTTTTTTTCGTCCGCTGGTTTCCCTAAAATCATATGCTGAAACCTCAGACTTAGTCCTTTCTTAAATAGGGGTCCAATTCCTTGTCAACATGTTTTTGTCTTGATTCCGGTTCTCGCTGAGAACGAGAACCCTTACTACCATAAATCACATGCGACCTATACCATCTTCCTTCCCCCCACGACCAAAATTGCCGCCGCCATGGCAGTGTCCACCATCCCCCACGAAGAAAATGGAAGCGTCAAGCAACATACTCCAGGATCCCAATCGCCCGAATCCGCCGATTCTACTTTGAAGAAGAGGAGTTCTCTTTCAGCGGGATTTGATAAAGATGGCAATCCTAAACCAGTGAAGAGAAGGTCCGCGAAAGCATGTCGTGCTTGTCGATCGAGGAAAGTCCGATGTGATGTGATGCAGCGGTACCATGTGTCTGCTGAGGGCGAGGCAACTTGTACAAATTGTAACATAGATGGAATTCAATGTGTCATTGATGAGAGCAAACGTAGAAAGTGAGCAATCAATTTATAGGGGTTCTAATTGGCAACATGATTGAAGGTTTGGTGCTAACACTCGCCTAGAAAACTGTTGGCAGAAAATGGGCCTGTCCCTGGTGTCGCTCCTCTTCCCTACCAAGCGTGGTCGAACGGATCAATCAACCCGTCTGATATTTCGAATTCAGAGCCAGAAAATGGGAAAAGTGCTGGTTCGAGGAAGGAAAGAGGAGAGACAAAGCATGTACCTCATGCAATATGTAAGAGTTCCCTAGATTTTCATGAACAGCCTAGTCCTTTTTTTCCAGCCTCCTGGATATTTCGACAATCAAATTAGTGTAAAAAGAGTTCAGAGAATGAAGACCACGTCTCATTTTCTAGTTTTTTAACACTGCTCATTCTTGTTAGAGAAGAGCTTGTGTGTTTCAGTTGTAGCAAAAACAAAAAATACCTGAGTAACTAACCGCACCTAGATCGAAATATAAGCTCGCAGTTCCAAAATCAGAGCTTCAGTCAACCACCGAAGGTATCGAATGAAATGAATAACGATATAAATCCCGAAATTTATCGATTGATGCAGTCCGCATCCGTTGTAGGTGATCGAATCGCAACGAGGTTGGAAGAGCCGGCACTGCTTCCACAGCAGTTGATACAAGCACCTTCACATATACACAGCATGCCACAAATCCAAATGTTTAAACATCAATTACCTGGATATTTGAAGCCACTACCAGCGCGTATGACTTCGGTCGATATCGATTATCTATTTGCGAAGGGAGCTTTGTCAATCCCAGATATGAGAATCAGAAATGCTTTATTACAAAGCTATTTCCAATATGTTCATCCATATATGCCGCTGCTTGATATGACGGAAACTTTACAAATCATTGACGATGAAACTGGAGCGAACGGCAAAATAAGTTTGTTACTCTTTCAGGGAATGATGTTTGCAGGGACAGCTTTTGTGGATATGGAATATCTAAGAGACGCGGGATTCTTAAATCGGAAGGCTGCGAGAAAAGCTTTTTTCCAAAGAGCCAGAGTAAGAGACAATTGTTTGTTCGTGGATTGAAGCACGTTCTAATATTTCCAGGTGCTTTACGATTTTGATTACGAAGTAGATCGTATCTCACTTGTTCAATCACTCCTCCTTATGACCTACTGGTACGAAACGCCGGACGATCAAAAAGATACTTGGCACTGGATGGGGGTCGCCATCTCATTAGCTCACACCATCGGATTACATAGAGACCCAGAAACTTCGAACATGGAAGATTCGAGAAAGAGATTATGGAAACGAATGTGGTGGTCATGCTTTATGCGTGATCGCTTGGTGGCATTAGGCATGCGAAGACCAACAAGGGTTAAGGACGAAGATTACGACGTGCCGATGCTGATTGAATCAGATTTTGAGTTCAAGCCACTTCCAACAAGCAATTCAATCATCCCATTGGATTGCACTTTGATCCGCGATCAGGATGCACAACGAGAATTGGCACAAATGTGTATTGCCAAAGCCAAACTCTGTCTGTGTATTAGTCACGTTCTGAGCGCACAATACTCTGTTCTTATCAAGAACCAGGGTATGCAAGGTCAAGAAGGAAGTACTCGTTCCAGTGTCATGCTTTTCCCAAAGAAACTTGACCAAACAGACGAGGTAAAATGTTGCGATGTGGAGCTCAGCAATTGGATTTCTCAACTACCAGAAACCTGTCAATATTCAACGACTCGGCCCTTGACCCATAGCGCCCAAACTTTATTCCTCCAACGATCGCTTCTCCACATGATCTACTACACGACTCTTTCTGCCCTTCATCGCCCACAGGTACTTCCCCCTGCCACGCCAAAGCATCCTCAGCCCGACTCTGCTGCACGGGGTCTTCAAGATCTTTCACGAAAAAGTGTACGTGAAGCTTCAAGAGAGATCACAAAAATATGCCGAAACCTTCACACATTAAATCTCGATAGATTCCTCCCCACGACTGGTGTCACAGTACTCTTACCGGCAATAATCATTCACCTTCTGGACATTAATTCCTGTAATGATGAGGCGAGGCGAGCCGCTATGGACGGATTCTGTCTTTGCATGAGAGTTCTTGAACGGCTAAGAGATAACTATGCCAGTGCAGATTTCGCTACGCAGTTCCTCGAAGCAGCGATGAGAAAAGCCGATGTCGGAACTGGATTCACTTCAGAACTTGAAAAAAGGATGGCACAAGAGAGAGCACGAGAAGTCACGAGGAGAGGTAACCCCCAGTATGCCTCTGCAATGGCTATTCCCAAGGTAACAAACTCAAATGGGATCTCCAATGGGCTGGATGGCACGAATGCTCGAAAAAGCTCGCCTATAAGGAGCCTGTCACAACACGGCGTGGCGCATATTGCCTCACCAATGTCAACAAGTTCGGTTTTGGAAAATCCAGCAATTCATGGATCCATGTCCTCTGATTTCACCACGTCACCTGGAATTGTACAACAGCGGGAAAAAGGACACCATCCATCCCCACCCTTGTCCATGAATGGAAGTCAACAGTTCCTCCCCATTAACATGAATGAACAACCCGGATCAGGATTTGATTTCTCACAGAGCACAAATTTCGGAACCCAACAGGACGTGGATCTCAATGATTTTATCAACTTCGAAAACTCCGGAGACGGGGCAATGGATGGATTTGGAGGTCTTGAAGGGTTAGGCGGGTTAGAAGGCATGGAGGGTTTGGGGGGCTTGGGAAGCTGGGATGGGAATTTACCCGTTGAAACGCATCCAGAACGTTTGGGGCAAGGCCATGTGCATAGTGGATGGATTGGGGACGGATTTTCATCATGGGGTGGAAACGGCGTTCATGAGCAAATGAATGGAAAGAACACGATGGGCCACGAAAACAATGAGGGAAATCTTATGGAAACTGTGGAGGTTGGCGGGACAGGAACCACATTTTATACTACACCTCCGAGTGGAATGGGTGAAGAAGTATGATTGAAGGGTAACACGCATACCATCTCATGAAGTGGGAAAGAATGAATGGCAGAGAAACTGAACTGTATATTTACGCGATCCAAGATTTTGGGTAAAGGGGTCTGGAATGCCTGGAGTAAAATGGCTCTTCTGTTGGCTACACTTGAGTTCGGCGTTTTGGGTCAATGGATTGGAAATTGTAAGATGGGACGCTTTATTTTGGACGTCACAATCTGGGATGTGGAATATCGGAAAAGTGATAAATGATTAGAATTCAATTGATACCCGCAGAGGGGGTTGAAGCTATTTGCGAAGGAAAGAGGCAAGATACAAATAACATTCATCAATTTCGTCAGTTCAATGTACAAATTAATGCCGACTTCCATCCTCGTATCCTGTCCCGCTACTCGGAGTACGGTCGTTGGGGGCTTGTTGGCAGTGTGCTTGCTCGTGCGCATTCCACTCAGTTTGTTCTACGCACTCACATTTCAAGGCTCCCTCATATGCCAAAAACAACGGGAGAACTGAGATAATGAAATAGGAGGGGAACCTCCATTTGTTCTCTCCACGGCTACCCTTGCGAAACAAACCGGGACACACAACTGTCTTACCAACCCAAACTTGGTGTTGGACCCAAGTTTGGTCCATCACCAACTCCTCCCGTAAGATTACAAGAAATTTACCGTCGTTTACCTTTTTTTCTGCAAACTACATCGAGTTCCTCTCACTGACTTACAGTATTGTTCTATTTTGCAATTCAATGGTCTCTGAAATGTCTCTTAACAAAGAAAAAGCTCCGGATCTTGCAGGAAAAGTCATATTTATTACCGGAGGTAAGATAACCTCTACAAATATTTTGCTTGCTACGTAACTTTCACTGATGTTCACCATCACCAGGGACCGCAGGAATAGGGGCAGAAACCCTTCGTCAACTCTCGAAACGTAAGTGCATCTCGTTTTGCCTAGCACGATATGATACACTCTTACGAAATTATCCTTGCTAACACGAAATTGTACAGAAAATCCTGCTCATATCTTCTTCACGGGCCGAGATTCTGAACGTGCCAGCACACTGATCCAAGTGGTCAACCAACTTGCCCCAAAAACTCAGCTGACGTTTCTTGAATGTGACCATGGGTCGCTGAGTACAGTCAAGTCTGCGGCGGAGAGGTTTATCGCTGCATCGACGAGATTGGACATTCTTATTTGCAATGCTGGGATTATGGCGGAGCCTACGTGAGTCTCGGATCTACTGTGTCCAATTCTTGGAATTTCTTCTAATGAGCGAGTATGCTGACTTAGATGCCTATATTAGGGGGTTGACAAAGGATAGGTACGAAGTACAGTTTGGTGTCAACCACATGGCACACGCCTTGTTCATGAAGAAGTTACTGCCAACACTTCAACAAACAGCAGGAGAGCCGGATGCAGATGTCCGCATTCTACTCCTCACCTCGATTTCCTTCCGGTTTCATCCCACAGGCGGTATCTGCTTTGACGAGCTCAAAACCACCCAGGACCTCGGTGTCACCGGCGCCTGGTTGCGGTACGGCCAAAGTAAATTGGCAAATGCTGTCTATGCCCGCGAACTAGATCGTCGTTTCCCTGAAATCCTCTCAATCTCAATTCACCCGGGAATCGTCAAGACGAATTTGGTGGGCAACCTTGGGTTCTTCGATAAGGCGTTTGTTTACCTGGCGAACTTTCGCCAGCTTGTCGATACGGCTCATGGAGCCCATAATACACTGTGGGCTGCTACGTCCGATCGCTCTAAGATTTGGAATGGTCAGATGTATGATCCTGTTGGTAAATTGACAGAGAAGCTTAATGTTGCTGTGCAAGATGATGGACTTGCTACCAGACTTTGGGAGTGGACTGATAAGGAGTTGGAGGGTTATTGATGAGATATGGAAGTGGGTGCCACTGGGTGGTCACTGTTGGAATTCAAGCTTGAGTACATTCATAACTTATGATAGTCTGAATGTATATTTCAAGGGGTATTTGAACGTAGTTGGGGGCTAGGCAAGAAGCTTAAATGCCATGTTTTGTGCATTAAAAAATAAAAATTGAAACATCTGTGTGTACTTTTACCTTTAAAGACTGGCAAGTGTTATTGTCATAATGCTCGCAAGCGCTTCTATAAATATATTTGGAGGGATCTGAGAGTCAGAAATTCTCGTTGGTCTATCCTATAAAACTATAATCACTTAACCCTCAATTCCAGACACTGGCCAAGGTCACAGTATAACAATTATACTTTCCCACTTGAGTACGTGACTGACAATATGATGTGTACTCTAACCAGCCACTCCTCTCCTTTTGAAAACAATCCAAGGACCTTCGCAATAAGACGTTATATTAGCGAAAAGCTGAAATTCATTTTCACGGCTCCTAAGTCCACCTTTATCTGAATGTCCACGCCCAACAGTTGCTAATCGTCCAGAAGCTAGCCGAAAATCGAAACAAAACAATGTCCGTGCGACCAAGAGATTGAGCTCTAGCAGGGCCATCGAGCGACCTGCACATCCCCTTGGACCCAAAGAGAATGGGTTGAATGCCGTATAAGCGAGACTTTTTTGTTTTTCAGTACCTTCAGCGTCAAGCCAGCGACTTGGGTCGAATTTGTACGGAGATGGAAAATAGGTTTCGTTATGGTGCAGAGAATACATTGATCTTGAATGAAGATTAGTTTCACTTCTGTTGAATTTTGGACGCGGTATACATACGCTCCTACATTTAGTCCTGTGGTGATATAGTGATTGTCTACTATAGCTCCACCGTCCTCAACCTCTCGCCATGGTATGCCAGGGACAGGAGGACATATGCGAAGTGTCTCTGTCACGCAAGCTGAAAGGTACGAGCAAGATAATAGCTTCTCTCCTGAGGTTACTTCTGATATATCAGAGAAAGTGCTGCGGATTTCTGAAGCTAACTTGTCGTAAATGCTTTGATTGTTTGCCAGGTAGAAAAACAGGGCACTCATTGTAATTGCCGTTGTTTCAGACCCTTAACACCAGTTAACAGAATCCAGAGCTCGCAGAAATGACAAACCTGCTAAAATCAAGAATGATCCTTCAGCCAGCAACTCTTCGTGGGGAAGAAAGCTTCCATTCGAGGTTTTGAGATCACGAATCAAGCCAAATTGACCTTTAGGTAAACCATCTTGTCGATTCATGACAACTTCGGAAAACCTGTCACTCCATTCTTCAAATTTATCTCGCAAGTCATTTCCAATGCGCAGTATGCGAGCAAATCCTTCCGCATTCAGTCTGGCAAGTTTGGGGTACTGTTCATAGATGCCCATTCGCCAGGAGTAGTTTTTGAGAACTTCAGGTATGAAGTCTAGTGTGCGGTCAGTTTGCAGCGATGTCTTCTGCCCGAACCCAAATTCGCACATTATATCAAATGTGAGACGCATACCTTGTTCAATTAGTCCACTGTGATTCTAAATTCTTGTGAACTTACAGAGGACGCTCATATTTTTCGGAGCTGACCAGCCTTCCGAATCTTCTGCTACTGCTACCTGCTCATGGAACACATCCATATGGTTGAGCATTTCAGGCTCAAAGCTTTTCAAAGCAGTGTCGGATAAAGCTTTCGACATGACTTTGCGTCGTTCAAGGTGGGTCTTCTTATCGATCAATGTCAGAATGCTCCATGCATGCTTGTCTGGCACCATCGAAAGGTAGGACTTTGATTTTCTAACGTTCTTGCCATATCCATAGACATCTAATTCTTCTTAATAGACTGGTCATCATAGGTGTTTTTGGAAGGAGAGATCTTACCATGTAGTCCGCGACTCGTATTGACCATAAGACGGTTCGGGCCGTAGCGAACGAACACTCCTATTCATTGAATTATTTTGCTGTGCCAATAGAGATGTTATCTGGACAAAGGTACTGACCATATTTGCTATGGCATCTTACAATATCTAGATGAATGTCGCCATGCCATCCGCGGTATGCAGAGTAGAGACTTGTAACCTTGGCAAGAAAAGGCCCAGGATATTTTGCAAGTGGATGTAACGTAAGTCTGTACACGATTTTGCAACAGACCTAGATATCTATTTAGATGGAACGAAATGCTGGCTAGTGCAGACTGAGACTTACGTAGCCTAAAAGAATAGCTAGCAAAATTGTCCAAGGTGGCATTTTCATCCGAGTCTTTATTGGATCTAAGCACACAGTGATGAGGGATACGCGGAATAGACAAACGCTCAAACAGAATATTGACTGTGATGCCAATTCGGAGATGAATATAATAGTAGTGTAAGTTGGTTAATTCAGTCGCGTATATATATATTTATCGTATATCTACCAGTACATCGAGGTGAAAGCCTTGGAGCAAGTATAATTTGAGGGATTAGACCGACCTGACTTGCGCACCACAAACAGGCTACATGTAATCAGCACACTGATCCCCCTATTACTCTCGCGCCTTAAACTGGCATTCCTTCCACAGTATCTAATCATTTGGGATACGTCAAATCAGGCAGAACGCTGTAAGCATATCTCGGATTGCGACCGACTGGCTTGACCGCCCCCTTTAAACTTGGAAAGATTAGATCTCGTCGGAGTTCCGAATGGCATATATCGGCATTTCATTATGCTGTGTTACCGGTATTTGTTTGTTGAATCCTTGTTGTCAAGTGTTGATCGCATCCTGAGGCCTGTAATGCGGGGTTTGTATGCGAAGCTTATAGAGTCACGACGATTTTTTCTCTTCTTCTATCCCGCCACCTCCAGGGTTGACTTATCATTCTATGCTCAGCCACTTCGTACTACATATACTGTAAGCTTCTAAAGTGAGTCATGGGTTGCTCAAACTACTAAACCTAAGCACATAGGTGTTGTGGAATTGAACTACACCTAGGTGGACTAGTCTATTCGTTTAGTATGCTAAACAGGGTTAATTTCAAACAAGACCATCTTAAATCCACCTTGGTAGTAGTCACTAAAGTGTGAAATGAGTCTTCCCATCGAAAGATCCAAGCAATCAGGAGAAAAAGGACCTACAATCCATTCTCAAATAGGCAATCATAAAACAAGGAGATCATTTTTCATCACGACGAATATTTGAAACCTCCGCACTGCAAGATATTTATGCCCTGTAACCTGTTTACTTTTCTTACTCATTCATATATATTACCCGATCACCCCATACCAAGGTGCTATATGGTTTCCAGCTATAAATGTAGCAGCAGTACACACAACAAATCTTCCACCATCCTCAACATCCGATAAAATGCAAAGTATCCTACAAGAAAGCACCAGCCATTCCACCCCATGGTACACAGATGATCCTCGACCAACACATCTCACGCCCGATATTTGCGGCTTTTTCGAAGAGTACTCTGGAATTCAAGGCGCAGAAATAGCCGCACTTGTCCTCAAAGTAGTAAGTATCGCAGCAATTGCTTACCACCCCAATCAAAATCCCAGGCCTCGAGGTAGCACATTGCCTACTCACCGCTATACATTTGGTGTCACTGTGCTTCTCATGCAAAGCTAACGCCAGTAATCTTTAGCGAGAGAAGGCCTGGCACATTCGGCCCTACCCATGTATCGGCAGTTTTGCGTTCCTTGATTTCTGTTTGCGGGACTTGCCAAATTACGCCGCCTTGCTACGGCTTCTGAAGACCGGTGGCAGGAAATTTGTAGATCTGGGGTGCTGTTTCGGGCAGAATATGCGTTGGCTGGCGAAGGATGGAGTCTCACCTGATGCTATGATTGGTGTGGATCTTCTCCCCGATTTCTGGGACTTGTCCTTCGATATGTTCAAAGATAGAGACAAAATGGGTTCGAGACTAATTGTCGGCGATGTTCTGCATGACGGACAATGTAAAGAGTTAGGAGAATTGGAGCGGAATGTGGATGTTGTTTTTGCAGGTAATCTCTTTCACTTATTTGGATGGGATGACCAAGTCAAGGTTGCCACTAGAGCTGTTCAATGGTCAAGAGGTCCGGGGAGTATTATCTGCGGGGAGATGATTGGTATGGTTGAAGCAAGGTCAAAACTATCTGGATGGGGTGAATCAGGAACTACTCACTTTTGGCAGGATGAGAAGAGTTGGAGGATCCTATGGGAGAAGGTGGAAGGAATTACCGGTACGGCATGGGATGTTTGGACACACAGTGTGAGGACTAGTGAGTTGGGCGACTGTTACAGTTACATGGGAGATTCCACGACTAAGATGCGATTTGTATGTACTCGAAACTCCTGAGCTCTGAATAGAGCCTCTTTTATGTTAAATTGTATTAGCTGCATTCCTTCCTTCCTTCCCATGACAAGAGTCTGCTTTAGACCTTATTTACCCTCGAATCGTCATCCATAACAGTAATATGTTCACCTTCCTCAGTTTGTAAGAAGTCCTTCGAGCTGAACTTTCGTAAATATCTCCCTCTCCAAGCCAAAACAACAATAAGCAACGCAGCGAAAAGATCAAAAAACGCAACCATACCAAAAGTCCACCCTTCACCAACCTTCTCTTCCCATGGAAACACGAAAAACCCCAACGCGATAGCAAATGCTAAACGGTAACAATTCATGATAATCGCAGCCTCATTTGCCGAATCTAGAAAACACTCTACGACGTAGTTGAGACAGACCGGAACAGACATAGTAGAGGCAAAAATAACGAAGAAAAACCCCAGTGCCATAACCATGTAGTGTAAATGGTATTGTACGCCGGCACCGTAGAGGCCAAAGCCTACCGGGCCTAGTAGAGCCGGTAGGAACATGTTCCAGAGTCGATACTCGGGATGCCAAATATTCCCGTTTCTTCTAGAGACCCACAGGGGAATCCGGTCGCCTAAGAGATATCCAACTACTTGAGCGACAACTACACCCATCCACGCAGTGAAGGAAACTAGGTGAAAAGTTAATTGAGAATATTTACAGGGGAAAAGAGAAACTTACAAAGCGCATTTTGCAAAGGTGAGAACCCGTACCCTCCATGTTCGACAGGCGTTTGAAGCACCATTGTGTTTAAGATATTTATAAGGATCGTAAAACCGAAAGCAAAGAATAGAAACAAACCAGAAAGTATTGTGATAGGTGCTATACCTATAATAAATGGTGAAATAGCAGTTTTCATCTGAAATACAGTCCATCAGCAAGTGACAGATAGTTGAGCATAGAACACTCACCACAGCTCTGATGCTCAGTGATGGTACGATCTTTGAGCCAGGGAAGAAAGTTACGAATCTATTTTTCAAATAGGGAATCGGGACTGCGGGATAAATTGTTGTGTTTTGTCCCCGTGCAAAGCCAGTTTCTTCAAGAATACCGAAGACGAGGAGTGCTGCCAATCCAATCGGAGCAAGAGTCCACCACAAAGTAACGGGCCATTCTTGACTCTCGACAATGAACCCTCCCAGCGTTGGACTGATGATCACCGATCCCAGAAGGCTCACCTCAAGACACATAAACGCACGCCCACGCTGGTGCAAGAAGAAAATATCAATGATATAGCTCGGCGTAAGAGTCGTTGGTAAAGCAGCGAACATGCCAGCCATCCAGCGAGATAGAACAAAAGGTATGTAGTCGTTACTTCCCGTCATACAGGCGCCCCAAATCTGGCACGCAAAGGCAGCCATTAATGACCATAGGATTACTGACGAGCGACCGTAGACTTTAGCAAGAGGGCTTAGAAGGATGGGACCGCCGAACAACCCTGCAACGGCTGCAGTGACCGAGTAAGACAGTGCGATTGTGCTCTTATGGTATGTCGGTGCCTGGAGAACATAGGCAAGTTGGAAGGAGGTAGGACCACATGTTGAAGCAAAGCAAGAAAAACATAATACAAAGAGGGTAGTGTATTTCTTCTTCGCCGACCAGTTCTAGAGTTCTTGTGAGCACAAAGGATGCCTCAGTAAGGAGACAACACTACCTACCAATGGATCTTGGGGGTCGTTGCTAGGCTGAGGAATCAAAATCAACGCTTCACTTCGAGTGAGGGGTGTGGTCTTCTTTGTCTTAGAGTACTCCATGTGCTCGGTCATGTTGAAGAATTGTAGGAAGGTCGATCCGCGAGGTTACTGAGCCAAATTTGTGATGAAGTTCAAGGGTAGGAGAGCATGTTGGGCGGTATTTGGTATTAAGGGTGGCAATAGGTCAGAGGGAGATCCCTCAAAAATGCATTTAATATACTATACGTGGCAGTCAGCGTCATGCTATACGTATGCAGGAGTAGAATGTTTGTGGCAGAATGCACGTCTTGCGAAACTGTGCCAATGCTAATTAATTGGGGCACTTTCTGGTCAGTCCAGTTAAAAGACCTTTTTATATCACATTTTCCATAATATTGAGTCTGTGAGTGACAGGTAAAGAGATGAGACGCAAGATTGTTTGGGTCAGGTGGTTGTGGCATCATAGGTACATGATGGATTCGGTTGACTTGCCATCACGGCACCTTCTGGAAATGAATCCGATAGCTTCGAAAATAAAACCAGGGATTCTCAGAAGAGAGATGAATGCCGGCAATGATTACCCTCAAAATACATTGTGCTTAGAAGATGGTGTCACAACACGAAACCTTATTAATCTCTCCGGACGCTGCAGAAAGCGGGGGCAATGGTAACACAGCAACTCATACCTTTCCACCCTCAACATCAGCCTTCTGTTGAATCCCGGCCCATGTCAAAGATTTTCTGATGAAAGTTGTCATCAGCAATGGCCTCTCTATATTGTATTCTATCTTTTTTTCCCCGGATCTCTATTTAACTCAAGGGCCGGACCGAAGCCACCTTTGGAGTTCCACTTGATTAGCGATGGCCACTATGTCCAGCTATGAACACCCAGACGACAACAGAGGTCCTATGGTGCTTGGATGGTTATGGACCACAACAATTCTGGCAATCTTGGGCGTAATGATGCGGTTGTACGCTCGATTAACTACTAAAGCAATCGGTTGGGACGACTATTTGATCATAGCAGCTACAGTAAGTGATTTCTCTATTTCTGAAAGAAGCCAGCCACCGTAGGTTGACCAAAAGAACTGATATATTCCCAGGCAGTAACTGTATTTGGTAGTTCCGTCAACCAAGTGATGGTCGATTACGGATTCGGCCGCCATGTTGAATATGTCCTGAAAGACATAGAAAAGATAGTGATGTGGACCATCATCGCCGAATTACAAAGCTACCTCGCCATCGGCCTTGTCAAACTTTCAGTATGCTGGTTCATACTACGGATGATCCAAGGAACCCATAGATTCCTCAGAGCCTCCATTCTCGTTCTCATGGCTATACTTGGAATCATGGTGGTGGTTGCAATGTTATTGGACGCCTTACAATGTTTCCCTTTAGAAAAAGCTTGGAAAGAACACCTCCCCGGAAGATGCATCTCCAAGTACGTCTTGACGCATTTTACTATAGCGATAGGAGGTGAGGGTCTCCAACACCTGATAGTTCGCATCACTGGCTGATGAGGAATGATTTCAGTTATTGGCTGTATCACGGATTTTGCTTGTGTATTGATTCCCCTTTTTTTGATCCGTGGATTGAAAATGAACCGACGGACCAAATGGGCCCTGGGAGCGATCTTGAGTTTTGGACTAGTGTGAGCTCTCTCCTCTTTTGTCGTTTACTTTGGGCTGATCGTGGACACATACAGACCCGGTGCTTGCGCCATTGGGAAAAGCGTCACAACCAACTTCCAAAGCAAAGACCAGACATGTAAGTACACCAGCCTCTACATCTCACCTTCTTCCCTAATCATCGACTTTAGACGACTTCGTCCCAGTCTTGCTATTCGCCGCAGTCGAATGCAACTTCGGCATCTTCGTCGCATCATTGCCAGCCCTCCGTCCCTTCTTCCGAAGCATCTTAAAGAGCACCACGTCCGAAGAAAAGTCTTCCCATCGATACAGACTATCCGGAAGCGAAATAAGAAATACAATTTCAGGGATTTCCAAGTCTAAGAGTACCAGAAACATTCTGACAGCGGAGGACAATAGCGACGACATTCCTCTTGGAAAGATTGGGGTGAGCCGGACTTTAGATATTGCGTCAGAGCCACGGGGAAGCAAAGACGATGAGACGATGAAACCTTACTATCCGGGTGACTCTGTTTAAGAACGGGTCCATGGTGGAAGCGTGTGGTATTATGTTGCACTTCTAAAAGTTGAATACCGTAATATAGATACGGGAATCAGATTTTCTGTGTAACCACATTTTGACTTCTAGTACTTTTGTCTCTACACCATATGTTACACAGCATGCATGCGTCCGCGTAGGAAGCGAGGCCGACCAGTAAATCGGCCTCGAGATCGGCATCGCACCTCCCGGAAACCCCGAAGCTCCCCAAGCCAACCCCTTCGCTTAATCTACCCCGCAAATCACGTTACGACATACCATATTAATAAGCGACTTATTCTTCGTCACCCCAGGTTTCACATATACTAACACGCCCAAAAATCCCCGCCATCTCGCTATCTGTGTAACCCTCGATATGCATATTGAGTACTCCGCACAATTCGCAAGCAAACAAAAAAGTGGCACCACATCCCGTACAACCACGGAGACAACGGCGATCCACCACCTTACCATCACCCTACCACCACCGGAAAACGGACAAACGGACAAACGGAGATAAAGCTACCTATACGATTCCATCCTCCTGTGTCCACCGAGAAGCACATAAGTAAGCATGTAATGTAGATGTAGTGATAGTAAGAATCAGAGTAAGCACTAACCAATACCTGTTCAGCTGCGAGGAGGGAAACCTGTTTTGCTTGTGCTTGTGTCTTGGGTTTTAGGGGTATTTGCATACCTCGACAGGTGAATGATATGATATGATATGAGATAACCACATCACAATCGAGATCTTGGCTCGGTACTCGAGGTACATACTGTACCTAATTTACTCAGCATGAACTCGTTTGTATGATGCTAATTGAGCTTGTCACCACAAACGCGCTTGAATGATGGGAATTGATCCTCACCCCACAAAATTGTTTACTTACAATCGTACCCAGCATCTATTCCATTCCAAATCCAACAACCTCCCCAAAATGCCCCCTAAAAACAAACCCTCCCACCCCATCCCCACACCTCTCCAAATCNACTTACAATCGTACCCAGCATCTATTCCATTCCAAATCCAACAACCTCCCCAAAATGCCCCCTAAAAACAAACCCTCCCACCCCATCCCCACACCTCTCCAAATCACCCAACGCACCGCCCGCGTCCGCGAAGTCTTCCATCGCTCCGGCTTCGAACCTATAATCCCCCGTCAAAAAGCCAGCACGCGCGATATCCCCGCAAAGAAGCACGAGTGGGTGAGTAGAGTCCATTATTCCTCGCCACCGGAGGGGGCTCTGAGGGAGGTTCTTTGTGATGCTATTGAGGAGCTGGGGAATGGGATGGGAATGGGGATGGATGTGGGAGGGGTGAGAGTTCCTGAGATTGGAGGGTTGGATGTTGAGTGGGTGGGTTGGAGAAGGGGGGGTGGTGGTGAGGATGATGAGAGGGAGGAGATGGGGGAGAAGGGGAGGTATGAGGGTATGATGAAAGAGGTGGATAGTGAGATGGTGGTTTTGTTTGGGTATGGGGGGGCTTTTATGTATGTACTCTCCATTCCCCTCTATAACCAAAAAAGAAACTCCATCTACACACCCATTAGCGTATAAACCCTCAAAACTAACAACAAACCCAGGCTAGGCGGTCCCTCCACCGCTCGTCCTCTCGCGAGTAAACTCGCACACTTAACAAAAGCCAGATGCTACATCCCCAAATACCGCCTCGCACCACAAAACACCTTTCCAGCGGCGATCCTCGACATGCTGCACGCATACCTAACACTCCTCTCCCCACCACCGGGCTCCCTCCACGCCCCCGTGGCACCCCAATCCATCATCTTCGCAGGCGAATCCTCAGGCGCAAATCTCGTTCTCGCAGCCCTACAAGTCCTCCTCTCCTTCTCGCGAAAATCCACATCTCAAGGTGTTGAGCCCAAAATACCCTTTCACGGTCGACAAGTAAAACTAGACCTCCCAGCAGGAACCGCCCTCCTCAGCCTCGTAGCCGACAACGTCCTCACAACACCCTCCTGGACATCCAACGCAGGAAGCGACATCTTCGACGACGAGTCCCCCGCCATCACACCGGGGTTTCCCAGCGATGCCTCATGGCCCTCTACTCCGCCGCGGGGGCACATCTACACTGAACCCCGAATGTTGATGCACCCCCTGGTTAGTACTTGTACCACGCCGCCACACCTCTGGGCTGGCGCACCGCCGTTGTGGATCGCGATGGGGGGTGGTGAAAGGCTGCTTGATGCGGCGAAGATGGTGGTTAGGGATGTTGTTGGTGNACCTCTGGGCTGGCGCACCGCCGTTGTGGATCGCGATGGGGGGTGGTGAAAGGCTGCTTGATGCGGCGAAGATGGTGGTTAGGGATGTTGTTGGTGCTGGGGGGAGGGTAAGGTGGGTTGAGGTGGAGAGGATGCCGCATCTTCTTACGGGGTTTGGGGATTGGTGGCAGGTTGGGAGGGTGGTGGGGTTGTGGGCTGGGGCTTGTGAGGTGATGGGTAGAAGAGGGGAGTTTGGGAGTGAGGGGTTAGAGTTATGTGTTGATCAGGGGGAGAAGGAAGTTGATGTAAGGAGACTTACGGAACTAAGAAGAGAGGATGTTTTGTTGGCTATGCGGAAGAAGGTTGAGGGCATGAAGGTTTGGACGGGGGAGTATGGGACGAAAGAAAAGGGGAAACTGTGATAGTAGCTTTAGCGTAAAATATGTGATATCTTTTTTCCGTAATATCTCAAATTCTCACTTGATTGAGTGATCTCAACGGCAAAACAGAGAATCGTGATCCATTTACTCAGTTGCCTCGGTAATTCCCGTCCAGTCCTTCCAACCCTCAATCCTCTCAATCATCTTTTCTTTCGACTGCTGTAAATCAGTTGACGACAAAGTCCCCAGCTGCAACCCATCTTCCTCACCACTAGTTCTCACAAACACCGCTTTACTCTCCACCTCCCTCCCCTCAAAGAAAGCCAAACAAGCTCTAGCCCACCGATCCATACACTTAATAGACTGAGGCCACTCCCCCGTCAAAGCCAAAGGCCAATTCTCACTCATGATCGCAAAATCATGAGGCATCTCCTCATACTCCTCATACACAACCTGTCCACCAGTCTGAGAAATGACTTGCGCAGCCAGCCTTACAGATCCTGCCATGACCTCCTGTCCGCATGCGAGCCACATGGGTGGCGCTCCTTTCCAGGTTGGAGCGATGCAGGGAGATACAAGGGGGTGACACATGATGCTTTTATCGCTGTAGATGTGGCTACGGGGCGGATCCGAGGGCCATAATAGACACGCTGGGAATTTGGGTAGTTGAAATGACCACTCGCCGTGGAAGATGTCGTATTTGACATTTTCTTTGAGACCGAGGGCATAGGTCATATCAAGACCTGCACTGAGAAGTGCCATGCCAGCCGGTAGGGGGATGGCATCCAGTTTATCATTGAATAGCACTTTATCTCCTCTGTTGTTGGCTGATAAAATCAATTGGATAAGAGCCGAAGCAATATTAGCCCCAGCGCTATCACCAGCAAAGACGATAGATGAAGCCTTGACAGGCGTATGGAAGTCACCAGGACTAGGCCGGAGTAAAGACAAGTAAGTAAAGAACGCATCAAGAAGAGCTGCCGGAAAAGTGTTTTTGGGAGAAAGACGATAGCGAAACGAGATACATCGTCCACCTGTCAATTCCGCCAATTTTCTCGTGGTGGAATGATATCTCGAGGGAACATTCATACTACAACAGGTAGGTAAGTACATGACCCTCCCAAAACTGGGAGACATACTAAAAGCCCCCTCCAATAAAATACATAATCGTCAGCGGATGCTTGACACCCCTATTCACGGACTCATATCTTTCTCTTTCAGAAACGGGTGCGTTAGTTGACGTCTCCTCGCTCGGAGCGCCTGGCGCACCAGTCCATCTGATCTCAACATCGGCTAACGGAACTTGCTCGACCTTTTCGTTTCCCGTACTGAGCGCTTGGATGGCGTTGTAAATTATCTGTGAGATATTGTTCTCATCTTTGGGTGCAAAGAAGGTCTGTCGGCTCACGGGAGATGAATCCTTCACCTCTCGCTCCGTTGACGTAATGTTCTGCAGTTGTGATATCGTTGTTTGACCACGACATGCATCTCGGGTCCTATTGATGATATCGATCTGCTCAGAAGAAAGTGTACTCGCCATTGTTGCAAAATCAGCGGGGTGGGTTGACGGAGTGGAGTTGAAATGGATGTCTGGTATGGGAGGTTTGTCAGCGGGTGTTGGAGATGTCGGTGTCCGTCTCCTGTCTCGTGAATTAAGCGAGAACATGGCCCGTGCGTGCTTCTCCTACTCCTGTCCAACGGAGCGGCGGGAGTACAGTACATCTACCGATGGGCAAGGTATAAGTCAGGAATACCATTTATTCTGTCTATTCCATTGATCTCCATCGCGGGTATGTCTACTCTACAGATTATAATACAATACAACACAGTATAGTACATCTAACCAAGCAAATCTTACCCTCTCCCTTTATCAACAAACCACATCTCACCTCACAGCACGAAATTCACTCCCTTCCCATGTTGAACAACAATCACCTTTTTAGCTGCTTTCACATTCACAGCGCCCTTTCCATCTCCTCCACACAATCGTTCCTTCCCCTCCTCACTCTCCAAAACACAATCCACAACCCACTTTTCCAGTTGCTCGTCTGCAAGTCCCTCCGGCGGAATCCCAAGTATAACGACAAACTTCAGTTTCCCATTAACCTGCACAGCACAAGGTCGCGTCTTTGGCGCCAGAAACTCATAAGTCCCATCCGGTTCTGGGAACGGCGCTTCGGCGATAGAAAAAACGAGAAGATCCGGGTCGACTTTCTTGGTCTTTATTTTATTAGCCAATTTCAAAGATGATGTCTCCCAGCATTCTTCCGCGAAGGCTGGGGTGATGGGAGCCATCATTTTGATTAGTGCCACGGTAGCCTGGTACTCAAAGACTAAGTCTCTCGGTTTCGACGTATCCAATATGGCATTTGTCAAGGTCATGAGATCCGAGATGACCGTGTTGAGGGAATATCCGTTATTGTAAGAGGCCGTAACGTTGATGATGGTTTCCTGCACTACACGCCAGAGTTTGCGATTTTCCTCGTCGGTAGCTTGGATTTCTGGTAATACCACACGACTTATTTCTTCATAAAGCTTTTCCCTGGAAGTACGGTTTTCAACGCTGGTAAGCCGACGATATTCGTCGTGGGGTATCTCATAGAAGGCCGATCTGCAGTCTGACCTACCCATGAAATAAAGTTTGGGATTAAAATGGGTGATGGGGACATATCTTTCTCGCTCAGCTAGACGAGGACGGAGGTGCTGTTGGAGAAAGTCGTAGATACGGTTAAGCCATCGAGTCACGCCCGAGATCTTTTGCTCATCCCATTCCAAAACCTCACCTACTGGTGCCTGGAAGAGAATGTGTGCTCTCGTTGCGTCCGCTCCATATTTGTTCATGAAGACGGTGGGATCCACCCCATTGTACTTGGATTTCGACATTTTCTCGAAACTGACGTTAGGAGCCATGCCGGTTGCATTCATGATAGGCTTGGAATTTGTGATCGTACATTCATCTGGCTTCAGAAATCGGCCAGTTAAAGGGTCGGAATATGTTTTTCCATGAACCATTCCTTGCGTCAGGACTCTTTTGAAAGGTTCCCCACGATATTCTGGCCCCCAGCCCGTTGGCCAAGACTTCGTGACTCTTGTTATGCGTTTCCGACGTGGTCCTGGTACCCAGCCCGTTGACCAAGACCCTGTCTTCGCAATGAACTTTGATATGAATCTTGCATAAAGAAGATGAAGAATCGCATGCTCTACACCCCCAATATATATATCAACCGGAAGGCATTTCTCGGCGGCGGCAGGAGAAAATGGGATGTGGTTGTTGCTTGAATCTGGAAATCGCATAAAGTACCAACTTGAATCCACAAAGGTATCCATAGTATCAGTGTCCCTTTTGGCGGTATTGCCACATTTTGGACATGAAGTTGTATACCATTTAGAGTCCTCTTCAAGTGGGTTCCCAGGCTTTCCTCTCTTCCAATGTTCTTGCACTGGTGGCAATTTCACGGGGAGTTGATGTGCAGGGACTGGAACAGGGCCACAATCGTCACAATGTATAACCGGAATGGGAGTTCCCCAGTACCGCTGACGGCTGACCAACCAATCCCGAAGACGCCACGTTTCTGCGGCTTTCCCAAGGCCTTTGGCCTCTAGCACTTTGAGTATCATATCAGAGGCATTGGCTGAAGTTTGACCTGCATAGTTACCACCATGTGATGTGAGCAGACCTTGGGGAAGAAATGGTTGTCTCTCAATAATCGTGGATTCATCAGGTGACGAAGTTATCACGGTCCGAATGGGTTCATCATATCTATTATGTTTCCAGAACCCATGATCACGAACATCATGACCCGGAACCCCCATAACTGCTCCGTCGCCATAATCTCCAAGCACATATGGCGCAATAAAAATGGGTAAGGAAGCTTTGATGGGTTCTGGTGCATCCTCTTCACCTGCAAGTGGATTTGTGGCTTGTATATTTGGGAGTAGATAACCAACTTTGGAGTCTGGGGGAAGGGCTGGTATAGAATCAAGGAATGCTTGAAGTTCGACATCCGTCTTCGCCAACTCTTTCACCATGGGATGTGTAGATGCAAGCGCAAGATATTGTACACCGAAAAGTGTATCTGGTCGAGTCGTGAAGACTTCAATATCGGTGTGGGTTTCTTGATCAAAAGCAGTAACGGGAAACTTGATTCGTGCGCCTTGTGATCTTCCAATCCAATTTTTCTGCATGGTCAAAACCTTTTCGGGCCAAGCTTCGTCTTTTGACAAAAATTCCAGATCATCAAGTAGATGCTGTCGGAACTCTGATATCTTGAAGAACCACTGTTTCAACATTCGTTTCTCGACTTTTGCTCCCGATCTCCAGGAATTGCCATTGGCATCCACCTGCTCATTCGCTAAAACGGTCTTATCAATGGGGTCATAATTGACTAGGGACTCCGCTTGGTAGGCTAGCCCATTTTCGTGCAGCAGCAGAAACAGACGTTGAGTATGTTTGTAAAATGCGGGATCACAGGTTGCAAATTCCTACATATCATCAGCTATGGATACCTGGCCCTGACTTGGGCAAGATTGAAGCATGAGCATACCCGATCCCAATCCCATTTCCCGTTCATGGCTTCAAGTTGTTTCCTCATCTTCTCGATGTTCTGTTTGGTCCATGAGGCCGGATCAATCCCGCGCTCTATGGCCGCATTCTCGGCAGGGAGACCGAAGGCATCCCATCCAATTGGGTGCATGACATCGTAGCCTTTCATGCGATGGAAGCGAGATAGAACATCTGATATGGTATAGACGCGGAGATGACCCAGATGAAGGTCGCCAGAAGGGTAAGGAAACATGGGTAGGATGTATTTTTTCTCTTTTCTCTTCGCCTCTGGTGTGGCAAGCCCCCGCACCAATCTGTCCCTTGCATTTCTTCTGTCTTGATACTGCTCTTTCCTCAACGCGTCTAACCTCTGCGACTTGGTTAAAGTCTCATCTTGACTCTTCCTCATCCGCCGT
The DNA here is from genome assembly GCA_911693285.1 of Hymenoscyphus albidus. Taxonomy (NCBI): domain Eukaryota; kingdom Fungi; phylum Ascomycota; class Leotiomycetes; order Helotiales; family Helotiaceae; genus Hymenoscyphus; species Hymenoscyphus albidus. Next base: position 493,047 of record CAJVRM010000116.1, on the reverse strand, counting down.
CTCGCTCTGGTTTGCCAAATCTCTTGCCATTTCACATCCAGCCGAGGGAGGTCCAAAGCTGGCGGTGGTTGGTTGATGGTGGGATCCGCTGGAGCTTCTGAGCGGCCATGGTGAGCTGGTTCTGCATCTGTGTCGTTCGAATCTTTGGCGAGAGCCCTCCGACGGGTATACTCGAAGTAGTTTGGCCGTGCACTCAGGCTCCGCCCAAGGCATTGCGAACCCGAACCCGAACAGCGCAAGCGATGCCTTATCTGTGTATGGATGGAGAGCATGGTGGGGAGGTGTGTAGTGTGTGTAACATGGTGGGGTGCTACTTTGGGAATAGCTTCATGTTTGGACTGCTCTCTGGTCTCTGATCAGCTCTGTGACCTGCTCTGCTCTTTTGCGTGTTGAAGCTTCCAAAGTGGCCGCGCTGCGGCACCAATAGCGGCACAGGGTCTGAGCTTGGCAAATGGTGAGACTGTGAAGGGCCTTGCTGCTTGCAGGCCAAACAAGCCTCGCGGAAGATCCTTCCCCCAGTACTGTCCCTGCTCAGTTACTACTGTAAGTCCTACTGTAAACTTCTGGTACCTCACCACCACTACCAAATCAGCATCACTGCTTCTTCCACCAAACACCATCCCCATCCCCACCCCAATCCTCATACATTTTTCATCTCTGGTTGCATGTCTTAATCTCCACCCCCTACGATCCACGATCCACGACCCCACGAAAGCGTGCGAATGCTCACGACATAAAGAATCGAGGCACAAGCAGTGGACGCCAACCTCAACCAGCCACAGCTCCATTCAGACCAACTTGTGTGCAACCTCCAGATGTCGAGATAGTAGGGGCTCAAGATCAATATCATCTCTCTCACGGATCGAATACAATGTCGCGCGGCTACTCCAACCTGCAACCGCATGCCCGCGACTCTCTAGAACTGGCCAGTTTGGCCTCGAGCTCGCCCGCCAGTCGTACATCCTCCTCCTCTTCCCGATCCGGCATCGCATCCTCCAGAAAATTGTCTCTCGAGGAAGATGATCCCCTAGACGACCGCAATCCGGCGGCACAAGCCAATATCAGGGGCAACCATCCTCGATCATATTCCAGCGGCTCAGTCTTCGATTTCTCTTCGAATCTGTTTCCCCTATCGGCCTCAACGGGCAATGGTTATGCTCCTATAGGGGCTCCCATATCTTCTACGAATCCACAGACAGCTCTAGGAGGAGGATCACTGGAGAAGAATAAAACATTGACATATCTTAATGGGTTATCATTAGTGGTTGGCTTAATTATTGGTTCGGGTATATTTTCTTCACCTAGTCAGGTTAATATCAACGCTGGATCGCCTGGGGCTTCGTTAATTGTATGGGCTATTGCCGGTGTACTGGCTTGGACCGGCGCATCGAGTTACGCCGAGTTGGGAGGAGCTATACCGCTTAATGGAGGGGCTCAAGTATATTTGGCCAAGATATTTGGGGAGATATGGGGCTTTCTTTTTACCTGGTGTGCTGTGGTGGTATTGAAACCGGGATCCAGTGCCATTGTTGCCATTATTATGGGAGAATACCTCGTTCGGGCAGCCATCGGAGCTGATGCTGAGAATGTGAGCGTGTGGATTAACAAGAGTGTGGCATTGGTTGGATTAATAGTCGTCACGCTTTTGAACTGTCTATCCACGCGGCTGGGAATGAAAATGGGCGACATGTTTATGATTTTGAAGTTTGTTGCATTGATCGGAGTTACCATCGTTGGGATTGTGGTTGCTGTTACTGGATTTTCAAATGCTGGCGAGGCAAATCAAGATTGGAAAACTAAAGGATGGTTTGAAGGGACAAACGCTAGTGCTTCTTCGTGGGCAGTAGCTTTATATGCAGGGCTGTGGGCATTCGATGGGTGGGACAACGTAAGTCTTCATAAATATGTATGAATTTACAGCATGGCTAATGATACAGACAAATTACGTTGTAGGAGAATTCCGTAACCCAACACGAGATCTCCCAAGAGTCATCCACACAGCCATGCCCCTCGTAATTCTCTCCTACATCATGGCTAATATAGCCTACTTCTTCGTCCTTCCCCTCGACACCATCAACTCCTCTAACACAGTAGCCGTCCAATTCGGAAGCAAAGTTTTCGGGCCCATCGGTTCTCTGGTCCTCGCCCTGATCGTCAGCCTCAGTTGTTTCGGCGCCCTAAACGCCACAACCTTCACATCAGGCCGACTCGTCTACGTAGCCGGAAAAGAAGGATACCTTCCCTCCATATTCGGCCAAATCGGCCTCTCCAACACCAACATGGAAACCTCCACCTCGCTCCGCACCCAGAACAAAATCACCAAACGCCTCGCCAACATGTTTGGCGACGAAGACACAGGACTCTTCTTCACGCCCGTCTACGCCATGATACTTAACGCTTTGTTGACAGCATGCTACATCTTCGTGGGCGAATTCGGGACCCTGGTCACCTTCTATGGTGTCGCCGGTTACACATTCTACTTCATGACCGTCTTAGGACTCATCATCTTGCGCGTCAAAGAACCGAATCTTGAAAGACCGTACCGCACTTGGATCACCACCCCTATTATCTTCTGCTGTGTAAGCTTGTTTTTACTAAGTCGCGCGGTGTTCGCAGAGCCCGTGCAGACACTGATTGTGGTCGCATTCGTGGTTGCGGGTGTGCCGATTTATTATTGGAGAATCAGAGGACGGGATGTGGTTGTGAAACGGGAGGATGGATCGAGTGGGAAGAGTCCGTCGTGGAAGTTTTGGAAGTTGGGGAGGAGGTGATGTTGTTGTATTATATATTTGTGTTTGTTTTAGTCTGTTCCTCGCTTAGGGGCGTAGCTTGGGTTAGGTAAGTAAAGTAAATAGATGCATGGATTGGATTGGATTGGGGTTAGGATTGCATAACAATAAGAACAAGAATAAAAATTTCTAGAAAGAAGTTGGAACCCTACTCTACTCTACTCTCCTTATCTAACACGCTGTATAATACTCCATGTGTCTTTCTATAGCCAACTTCTCCCTTTCCTACTTGTAAGATTACCTTTATATCCTGGGAATTGTAATCTTATAAGTAAGATGATTCTAACTCTTTCCTTGGTACATGGTTCGCTGTTGAGCGTACCTATTCAATGGTATAGCTGTAAGAACTATACTCTTTTCCTAGCCCCTGAACTTGAACTTAACTACACTCTATACTCTATAATATAAAAAAAGGGATTTTAGGTATAACATATAAGATAGCTAAGTACGGCTTTCTAGACGTAGGAGAAGTAGGAGAAAGATATAGTGATTATTATTTGGAATTTCCTTTGTAGTTTTATAGGGATAGAGTATAAGACGAGCCTAATCGGGTAGAATACTAGGTATCTACCTAGGTAATAAAGATAAGTTATATAGGTAGTAGTAGGTAGGAAAGATACTAGGTAGGAAGGAGTATCGGGTAAGACCGATATATTATAATAATTACTACTATAAAATCGAAAGATAATATTCTAGTATTACTAGGCTATTAGTATTAAGAGAGACGAGACTTTAATAAGTATAGTACTTATTTAAGAATATAGATTTAAATTAATATATTATTAAGTTTAAATTTAAGTTATTAAATCTTAATTAATAGATTTTTATAACCCGATTTTAAATATAAAGTCTAATCCTTATTAGTATTATTTATATACTAGTCTAATATATCTAAGCTAAATAAGTAAAATATTATAAATAAGTAATAGAAGAGTATATATTCTTATTTCCTAAAGGGTTTATGTCAGAAGACGAGGGCACAATGTGGAATGGATAAGCTGGAATACAGAGAGAAGCTAGGGCTAGGTAATTCGACTAGATTTCGTAAATACGAGATATTCTTAGATTCTATTACTACTAAATGGCGGAAGACGGGGGTATAATATAGAGTAAATAAGCTAGAATAGGGGAGAAGCTAGCTAGGTAGAGTAGGGAGTCTTTATTAGACGACCTTAATTAAGTAGAAGCCGCTAGAATACTAGGTAGGTATTTACCTAGGTAACCGAGATAATTTAGGTAGTAAAGATAGGAGACTCGGCTAAGACCGATATGTCGTAATGGAAATTATTACCCTTTTTTAACCCGTTATTTGAACCGGTTTTTGTGAGGGTTGGAACCCATGATGAAGGCTCGGGCCATGCCCTCGCTAAGCACTGACCAAAGTCCCTGCTCAGCACTGGCCATAACCCCACTGCCAAGCAAGTCTCTTCTATTCTATACTTTTCTGTTCTATTCTCTTGACANCACTGCCAAGCAAGTCTCTTCTATTCTATACTTTTCTGTTCTATTCTCTTGACATCATGTATTTGTTAAGCAGTTTCTTGGAATATTCTAGAAGCTCTTCCTCTCTCTATATATAGAGAAAGAGCTTGTATGTATGTAGTCTTCACGCACTTCTTAATTGAATATTCGAAACCACACCTTTGAGCTATTCGAGGTCTGGCCTCTCACAGTTTTATACTGTTTATTATATCTTTATACTAACGGAAAGTAAGTGTGAGCTTGTAGTTCAGGAGGCGAAAAGGCTAGCTACTAGATTTATATTTTCAGAACCTAATCTTATTGTCTAGATTCGATAGGGAGTAAATAGTATAGTGTTTTATTAATAAGTTTTGAAGTGCTTCAAAGTTATCACTCGATTGTGGTTCTTTTTTTTCGACAGCAGGCTGTGGAATGTTTGGCGATAGAAGGGCCTAATTAGAGGATAGGATTTAGGCACGAACGTACTTACTGGGATCATGGAGTTGTCATTCAAAGTCTATAGGCAAGTGAGATAGATGATGTATGAGAGGTTTGGCTTACTGGTTATAGTAAATTAACCGAGATTTTGTTTACTAGCGCACTACGTGTAAAGGATCTTGATTCTTGAGGACTACTCCTGGTGAGCAGACTGGAATATTTTGACTCTCTTATTTGCTACTCACAGCTCGCTGAATTGTCAATTAAAATGGAAATCCCAATATTTCGTATTCGTTACAGTATTTGCTGCCGAGACCTCGTAACTGGCCCGACTCTTGAGAGTTCTTGGGTGCGAGGTATTGGTAGACATTAGGAACTCGATTTCACTGGACTCTAGAGTATAGCTAGTGTACTCTGATTGGTTCTAATTAGTTGTTGTTTTACTTAACTAGGTCCTAGGTCCTAGGTACTAGTCCTACGAGTTACACGTGACTTCGTGGAAGTTTGGCAATACCAACTAGTGGAAGTAGCGGGACTGGAAATCGAAATCACACTTTACCCGATTCAGAAGTGACATACAACACGATGAAATCACTCGTAATGAGCTCTGTCCCCTACGGTGGCGTTCAGGTCATTTGGTCGGGGATTTATACTTCTACTTCAAAGTATATGAGATTTCCGTTGAAGTTTCCAATCTACCGGTACAGAAACGTTGCCGTGGAAAGTTTCGTGTTAACGACACCGAGGTCATTCCCTAGATGAACCTGAAATCTTTTGGTACAATCAGGTCTGTGTACTGACGGTCATATGACTTTTTCGATACCTATATATTAAAACTACTGTTACTTTACTAAAACATATGTAAATAGATTAGAAATAGGCCTAATTAATAGCTAATTAGTACTTAGTTGCCCTACCTTTGTTCTTAAGGTATACAGCGTACCTAGCTAGTATAGAATCGTATAGCTTAAAGAGTAAATCTTCGGGTATTTATATCTACGTTTAAATAAGAGCGTACCGTATATCCTTTGTGTTCTTGACCTTGTGCTTCCTCTTAGAGATAAAGTCCTTAACCTACTTCTATAAATTCTTAATAGGGTTAAGATCGGGTGATTATAGTAGCTATTTTATCCGGTTAATCTTTTTATTAGCTAGGCAGTTCTTAATAATATTAGCGGTATACTATAGTACGTTATCCTCTTATATTACTACCTCCGGCCTGTATTTAGCGACTATCCTATTATAGAATAGAATAAAGAGCCTTTAGAGTATAATCTTATATCGCTTAGCTGTTATATTCTAACCTTCCGGTAGTATATATAGGGGTTTTATCTCGTTACTATAAAAACAACTCTAATATCCTATACTTATCCGACTACTCTTGTGACGGTTCTAACCGTCACCACCATTCGGATCACGTGGTCTCGCTTAGCGACCCACACCAAGTATTTAGATCGAAGCTCTCTCGAGCTCTCCTCTTCTCCTCAGCTTAGAATCTTTGTTTAATTGACAGTTCTACGATTCCACAACCTACACCGTGGGCCTTGCGTACGTGTCGTCACAACTCTTGAAAGTAGGCCGTAGGTTCTTGTTAGTATGCTCCTCCTCCCTCCTAGGGCCCCTAGTTACCTAAAATGTAGTACTGTTGTCCCTAGTTTTAATTATAAACTCGTTGCTATAGTAGACCTTCCGAGGGTCCCTTTTGATAGCCTTTTCGTACTTTATAAAGGTCTAACGCTTCTTTTTGTAAAGGGGCTTAAGGAAGGGCTTCTTACGAGGCCGGCGCTTAGCTTTGTTATTCTTTTTAAGGATCTTAGAGGTAGTATAGTAGTTTAGACGCTTGCTAGATTTAGAAGGTATAGCTAGCGCTTTTAAGGTTATTTTTATGTCGATATATAACGTGCGTACAAGCTTTTGTTTAGCGTGCGAGTTTAATTTTAGCTTAGCACCCCTTCCGGGACCCTTAATAAAGGCTAGGTTAAGGTTCTTTTGTGTTGTGCTGGGTCTACTTTCTCTTTTGCTCCACTTCCTTATTTGATCCACTTATAGCTCTGCTGCCTAAATGCTTCATGTCTGCCTAAACCTTTCACTCTTTATATTAACACCTTAGATAGCTACCTTTTACAATGCAATCAATTCTCCATGACCTTCAGTACCCAATACCCTTTCAACCCAATATTTTGTTATCTTTTAATAAAACTAGAGTAGTTAGTACAAGGTATCCCTGTTTTACGGTAGATTTCGGATAGATTGTTGCCTTCTTTGTGTAGGGTCTAAATACAAGTCTATTACCTTATATCGAGCTCTTTTCGAGTAGTTAAGCGTACCCGGCCTATCGTAGTTATTGTTGTGTATGAAAATATAAAGGAACGAAGTTTTTATCGGACTTTTAAGTACGTAGGGTAGGGTAGTTGACCCCTGTCTCGCTAAGCGAAAAGTGACCGTGAGCACCACGACCTGATTGTACATAACCGGTAAGAAGAAAGCATCATGCTGATTAATTGAAGGTGACTTCATGGTTGCAACTGTGACCTACTATTGGATGCGAGGTAAAAGATGCATGAAGACATGTTCCAACACTACAACGATACTCCTCTCTGTCCAGAAGGTATCTAGTTTCGAGGCTTCAGATAAAGACTGGTCACGAAGCGGCAAGAAGCCTTTCCGTCATAGGCTGAAAATGGTTGGGTGCCCCGTATGAATAACAGAACCAAAGCAAAACAAAAACAAAATAAGACCCCTTCTCCACGCATCTCTCCCAAAACTTCTGCCCGCCGGTTCTGCCACGACATGTAGTAACATATCTTGTGCTAAAGTGCCCCCCTGGACACCCGCCTTGATTAAAACATTTCTCCGTGTAGCAAAAGTTGGCTTCCTCGCCTGGAGGGCATGAAAATTCCCCTTTACTGCATGCAGTTAAGCAATCATCGATGCAAGGACAATACTGTTTTCCATAAAACGACATTAGTATTTTTCTTCTTCGGAATACTTTGATAAGGGATCTGTAATAGATAATGAGAGGATTACGTACAGCATCAGTGACAGTCGCAGCGATTAGAGCGACGATGATGGAAGTGAAAAGATTCTTATACATTTTGGAGGTTGACGATGTATTCGAACAGAGTAGTACTTGTTGCGGTGGATTTGATCGTTGAGAGAGTGGGATAAAGTGAAGGAGACTGAAGGAGATTGGAGGAGACTGGAGAAGATTGGAGAAGGCGGGGGGAGAAGATGTAATATATAGATGATGGATACAGAAGTAGCTACCCGCTGTACTTTTACAGTCCGAAATTTGGAGGAAGGATCGCCTGAATACTACAAAAGTTTCGTGTACACGACACCCAAAGTTGGATCTTGAATCTGAAAGTACAAGCAAAGCTACAAGTGTAACTCAGTAACTTTCTTGACATCCTCCGAGACTCTGGGATAGCGCAGTAGACAAAGATAACATTCATTAGTTTGCCAAATTTTAACCCCCGAAAGTTCTATAAATTCTTGATTCTACTCAGGAACTTCCCACATACCTGCAGACGAAACTCGATAGAGTATAAGAATCGTTTAGCTCGTACAGTACATTAAATGTAAACTAACTCCTACTCCAAGTATAGTAATCTGGATTTATTTGGAATGTACTGTATAAAATAGTAATATAGCAAAAACATGTTCCAACGTATGTATATTCCTAACTCGCTTATTCTATCTAATATAAATATTACTACTGCATATATAAGTATAGATTTGAATAAAAGTTGGCTATTATTCTTTATCTGTATACTATGGAAATGATTTTGTGAACACTGTAATACAAATTAAGTTTACTTAATCCAAATAGTCTTCGGTTCGAATGTACTTCGTCCCAGGCGAAATAAATATAGGTTTACTAGGGTGGCTAAGGTTGGCAACAGGGTAAAAGCCTTTGAAAACCCTACATTTATTATGCCTGGGACGAAGTACATGATTACAATCGATAGAATACCCTAAATCTATACAAGATTATGCTTGCGGATGGCGCACACTCTACAAATCTGAGCCAAAAAGACTCTGGAATTCGTAGATGGACATGAACGGTATTAGGGGAAATATCAATGTCTACGTAAGGTGCAATTCCTGATACTCTGCAGACCGTTCAGCGAAACTTCAAAGGTAATATTATGAATGAATTCCAGAAGATTTGACCTTTGATACGAGTCTGTGTATCGCCACTCATACTTCCCCATATTCATAAAAGATGGGTTTGAGATTCCACTATAGACTTTCATCAGATTTGAGGTCTGAAGCTTATTAATATAACTCGAGCAGGTAATGGAAAGTAATGCCAGATTTGACATATTCCCTAATTCAAAATCGCGCCAACACACCTGATGACATCACTCTAATATGGTACCTCGGGAAGGTGCGGAGATTACGAGTGGGAAAATGCATTAAAGAAGCTCACCAGGACGTCTCGTAGCTTTAACAGCCAGCTCTTCAATCATTCCAACTTTGTATTCAACAACTCTGCCTTAAGAGACCTGTCCACTATTCTGGAAACCTAGGAACCTGATGTACGAGAATTCCTAAAAACCATCAGCTTAAGTGTCCTAAATCACTTAGGTTAATAAAGGTACATTGATTTACATTACCCGAAATCGCTGACCTGGCATTTTTGATTGTACAAAGCTTTGAGAATAATATTCTTCTAACCTGTGTGTGTTCAGAGTATTGGCCGCACCTCTTAAAAGAAAATTCAGCCTCCGAACCATTACAAAATGAAGACCTTCTTCACTCTTCTCATCTCCCTCGGCCTCGCATCTTTTGCTGTCGCAAATGTGGACTGCCAAAACGCAACGTGTATAGACTACTGCAGTAAGGTAGGTGTCTTCTATCCCCCACTCTCTTCCGCCTAGGTTGTTGCTATACTGAATGATTATGTTCCTTTATTGTAGAAAGTGACTCCAGATTGCGCCGCACTCAGGGGAATGAACCCAGACTCATGTAAATGCGAGGGGGAGAAGTAGAAGCCTGGAAAAGGAGAAAGTTTCTAGGCGGAGAGAACAACGAAGTGGGACAGCACAAGGGATAACGAAATGGTCATCGGATCTGAAAGAATCATCACGCTGTATGTTGTCATACAAGGGAGGCTTTGGCTCGTCCTCAACGGAATTGTGTTATGGCTGTGAGAATATACTACGTTCATATTCCTTTCTGATAATCTTTCTGGCTCTCTGTTCATTGACTCATACCGTGTTGCCTTCTCGTACTGCTTATTCCCTCCGTCCCACCCCCTCTTTTTTTGCAAGAAACTACGGTGACATCCCAATTTCTGGCATTGGATAGAAGAAAGTGAAGCAGAGTGAGATTGGCGTATCTGACTTAGGGTTTCTAGTGTAGCGTATGTACTATTGAACTCTTTTTAATATAACTCCGTCATTGACGATCATTATATCAGCCTGTACATTACTTCTCGCTGTTTCCCCTTCGTCTTGGATACCAAAATTTCTCTGCTTAACACTTTTCTCAATAAAAGGGAAGACATTTGATTACCCCATCATATCATATCCTCTCTTCACCTGAGCTTCGCTGAATATGTATCGCTGCGTAAAGACTCGAATCAACAATATGGATAGACTGGAAGGTGAGCAAGGGTTTGAACTTGCCAAACTCCCACGCATTCTGAAAGTCTTCACTATTTCTAGTCTCTAGAACATGTATCATTTCGTTTTATAAACAAAGGTATGTGGTGACGTGGATCATTGTGATATTAGCAGATATTGTGAAGATTCTATCAGGCGAGGAATACAAAATTGGGGTAGATGGATCATGGAAGGGGGCAGTGAGTTATGGTATTGTTATAAAAGTTAAGTTCAGATGAAGGTGAAAGCGACCAACGATATAAGTGGGTTTACCGTAGATGGCCTGCTTGTCTTTAGTTATTCTGAAACTTAGGTGCGCGAGAGTCATCATGCTTGAGAACCAGAAGTTTTGGAACCTCGTAATCTGCCGGTGCAAGAGGATCATCAGGACGATAGTCCTGGAACATTTGTAGGATTTCTCTCCGGCATTGGGCAATACCTTCCTCTCCTCTGGTGCACAAAATATTCTCCCCCCTACATTGGGTCGAAGGAGAGATCCTCATATTGATGTGTTTCCACAAATGTAGTGGTGGGCAAAAAAGCGTCATAGTTATGCACACCTTCTGGAACATCTACAGGCCAGCTCAAGCTTTCTAGTGCGAGAAATTTTAGCTGGTTCTCTTCGAATCCAGGTACAGCTGTCAAATGTACTACTCCAGCCAGTGCCGACCCGATGTCAAGCTTTCGTGGATACAAATACAAGTAAACCCTCGCAACTAGATTCCTTGCAAAAAGAAGGGCTGACAATGCATACCATAGATGAAAAGCTAAATCATTACTGATTGTTTAGAAAGTAAAACAGTGAAAGAAGGGCTATCTACTACGACTACAATAGTCCACGCTACGCATGAGAATGAAGCACGTGACATAAATAACAATTGCTTTAAGCGAGTTCTTCCGAGAAAAACGGCATCTGAATCCTCAACATACAATGAACACGGTTATCATTTTGATAGTACTTAAAAGGTTCTACGTGTCTCCCACTTGAGACTCGCCCAGGACACTTGTAAATTTTGGCGCGGACAATAAATAAACTATTAGTTGAATTATTATCTTGCAAGGGGCTTATTTTTTGTTAAGTTTGTAAGGACAACAGGCTTTGGGGTATTTCTCAGGAAGGACGCTGGTAAACACAGAAGTTAGGCCACAGGAGTGACAGTTTTGGATATTGGATTTGTTTTAGGGGTAAATTGATTGGATTGGGGATGTAAAATGGATAGGGCAGCAAAGAAGCGGCAAACTGTTAGCTCAAAGAGATTGATTTATTGACTTACCTGGGTTCACTGTTCAAGCAAACTTAGGGCCGTCACTCAGCATGCTATAGCATGCTACCATGGGGAGCCTTTCTCTCAATTTTGATCTGAATGTGGGTCAAAGTCAGGAGCTTGCGGGTCATCTGCATTTAGAATGATGACCTCTGGGACTTTGACTTCTGGGTCTCTTTCTCGTAGTCTTTCGTAAATCTCTCGGATTTGTTGTCTGCAGAGATCCCGCCCCGCTTCGGAACCGAGTGAGTCTGTAAAATCTCTGTTGAAGCCTTGGCGTTGAGTAGTAGGTCTAACCAGGATGATTTTGGAGAGGTTTTGAAAGCTGTTCTGGATAGAGGCTTCGAACCTATTCAAAAATCCAGCGGTGGAAAGATGTGAATTCCCTGGCGTTCCAACCTCCCCAGAGGACCACCTTACATTCCCCACCGCAATGGCCTGTGTCGATGCGAGATTCTCATGATCCTGATGGAGCATGCTTCTCAAATGCACCATAGACATTGCAAGGGTAGTGGGCAAGTACATATCCTTTTCCCCGGCCCAAGACACTCCGTTCTTTCTGGTATCCTTCGGGAAGGGCTTCCAAAAATGGTGTAATCGATAAGGGCTCATAGCCAAAGTATCGATCTCTGGATTGAAGAGAACTTCAGGATGTGAAGCATCCAGCGAAAGTTTGTTGTAATAACGGTCTGTTTCCTGTCTGCTATCAGGGTAAATCTGGCGAGTTAGTAGAGACTCTCTAGGCGAGACAAAAACATACCCTTGACCTGGACCTTGGGGGAAGGAGGGTAGTTCTGCTGGTAAGTCTTCAACACCCCTGGAGAGTCCCAGCAGGATCATAGTCTCCTGGTGGCGGAACACAACTGTCCGTGGGACGAAGGATTCTTGCCAAATTTGGCGGAGTATCTCGACAGGCAAAACTGGCTCAGTTGGCTCATCTGGCAACTGTGCCTGTGCTCGGCTGCGAAGTTGGATAAATCTGATAATAGCTTTGATGGTATTCATAATGAAGGTGATTATTTCTGAAGTACAATAATGGATAGCAGAGGTAATTCAACAACATCATATAGAATAATTAAAGCTTTGTTTACTGAAAACAAAAGGCTATTCAAATGCTTCGTTAGCACAAGAACACTTGATTACTGTATATTTGCAACCAAGGTTTTTCCAATTGTTTTTGCTGTTCTGAGAAGGTTAATATCTAAGTAACCTTTAGGTATGAATGTATTGTTTTCTTCTGTTGTTTAATAATACAACCCAGCTTTGGGTGAATACAAAGAAATTGGAAGTGGGTCATTTGAATTTTATGCCTCAGGCCTTCAACATCCCAGTCTACTCGAGTACCTCCGTAAGGCCCACATAAGTTCTTCCCCGCCATTTTGAGGTCTCTCAAGAATCACAACACCATCATACTTTGACAAGCTGTCAAGGGCTCTCTCTCTGCATCACCGTCGCTGCTACCACTGCTACCACTGCTACCACTGCTACTACTGCTACTACAGCATCACCTCAACTAATTCTCAAGTACCGGATACGATACGATCCGACACAAATACTTGTACCTCCCAAACATCATCTCATTATGGGTTCCGTCGTACTACCCCACTTGCGAACGGGATGGCACGTCGATCAAGCCATCATGAACGAAGAGGAACGGCTCGTGGTTATTCGATTCGGCCGAGACTACGACCAAGATTGTATGCGACAAGATGAGGTTCTTTACAAAATTGCCGACCGTGTCAAGAACTTTGCTGTGATTTATGGTCAGTAGCCATAGCTAGCCCCAGCCCCCCCATCAAGCTGCATGCTAACCTTCGTTACAGTTTGTGACTTGGAGGAAGTACCTGACTTCAAACAGATGTATGGTCAGTACTTACCTTCGACTCTGAATGTACAAAGCGCCATTTTCAGAGTCTTTTGCATGTCTTTGCTGACATTTGCCTCGCAGAACTCTACGACCCGATGACGATCATGTTCTTCTTCCGAAACAAGCATATGATGTGTGATTTTGGAACGGGAAATAACAACAAGCTCAACTGGGTACTTGAGGACAAGCAAGAACTCATCGATATTCTTGAGACCATCTATCGTGGTGCTAAGAAGGGACGTGGTTTGGTTGTCAGCCCCAAGGATTACTCCACACGCTATCGTTACTAGGTCTCGAAATACCACAACTTCCTTTCGATCAGAAGCGAAGCTACCGCACAAACTGGGTTCGTTTGCGAGGAATATTTTGCTCGACGATTCTCCGGGTACTTTACATTCCAGATTGCGAATTTTTGTTGACAATAGGCAAATATACCAGGGGAAGGCCAGAAGAACCAAGGCGGCAATACGGTAAGAGGGTATCAACCACCCTTTACTTCAGATATAGAAGGCACACGAAGCCGCTACATGTTGCTCGGTGGGTAATTTTGAGATCGAGCGGAAAGTCCTCAATGATAATGAGGTTACTACCACATCTTCAATTCCGGTGGTCAATAGCTGATAATGCAGCGAGAATTCTGTGCAGCTGTCCCATTCGTAGCTTCCTACAAATCAAGCTATTTAATTCTAAAAACCTTCGCTTGATGCCAAGCCTGTGTTCTTTCAGAAAGGTGTTTTGGAAATATTTCAATCGCCATCTCCATCGCAAAAGAATAAATTTTCTTCTCATATCCGATGCCGGCTCTGTCGATATGTTCATTCTTGGCTTAAATGTAGAGGGGTTGAGCGCACGTCGCCACCCAGGCCCTTCAACTTCAACCGAAACACAGTTATCTTCAATCCTGAGATCGTGATTATGTAATCTCGCCATGTCTGACAGACTGTATAAGGCGGATGTTGTATCCGCTGCTACAGTATCCAATGATTATACAAGTTCAGAATGACCTTAGAGATGCGGTTGTAGAAAATTGGGCATGGATGGTGAAACTCCTCAATCTCAATTACTTCAACAGTGGAGCGAATTACATCATTTTCGCTAAACCTACTAAGCTTCAAGACAAAATATAACTCCGGACTAAACATTCAAATATTGAAATCCACCAAAATCGGGTTCCCACCAATAGTAGTTCAGCCCCCAACTAATTCAATAGACTGAACATTCCATTTCCTACAATCAGGAGTTTTCGCTAACACAGTCCTAATATCCTTATCTATAAGCTCTTCTTCCTGTCCCTTAAGCTCACCCTTCTCATTGCCAATACGAATAGTGATTGTCTTGGCTGTTTCTAGATCCTTACAACGAAAGACAATAGAGATCTCCGGACTCAACCTACCACGAAGATAGCGGTCTAACCCGACATAAACAGGCTTACACACACGCAGTACGTCGTTCAAATCTTCGTCGGCTGGTCCTTTCCATGGTAGTTTTATGGCTTTGGTATCGTATGGGATGTTGGTGTTGATCTTAGCAGGGTCAATGTGTTAGCTGAATAACCGAGATAAGGTAGAAAGAATTTTTAGGTTACATACGGCATCAAGATTGTCTTTGTTTTTGAAGTAAATAAAAGGGAAGGTGGCGAAATTATGATACATGGCTCCAGGCAATTTCCCCTCATTTTCTTTCTTGCCGCCAGGCCATTCTTCATCTTTGTACATACCCAAGGTATATCGTTACAGTCTCCTGAGAAGACAGTTGGACGCTCCAGCAATCTGTGTTCCCAGACTTGTATGGCCAATCCAACAAAAATGTGACTACTGGGGGTGGGGGCTTATCGTCGATAGATAATTTTGAAAGCGCCTGTTTGGTGCCGCGCGTAGACATTTGGAAGTATGAGGTAACAAAAAAGTCACAAGCAACTCACCTAGCAAAACGGAAATAAGAAATCGAGGAAGCTATCTCCTTACTACTGTACGGAGATGTCTTTAGCATCTTATTATATACAAAATAGGGAGATACCCATAAATCACAATGAGGTGGGATTTCGTTTCTTTCATATTAATTCCGACTTTTTTATACTTGTTTATGACACAAACGCCAGTCATCCGGGGTTTCCTCTCAAATCGCAAAGCAAAGAGAAACAAACTTGGGAGCCGGGGAAAAGAATGGTCGGGTATATTGTAAATTCGAGTCATCTACTCTTCCTTCCAAAACCACAAGCTCGAGTTCTTGGAGCCACAAATAAACGTCTGTCTTTGTCCCAATTCTTCGTTGTTTTTCTAAACCTACCGCGCGAATTCTTCCAGCTTTTTCAAAAGGGACAGGGTGACGAAGCAGAGGTGTCCTCGCTACTAATCCATTGCATAGTTTCCAGAATGTCACATCAGACTAAGCTTAGAATGAGCCAGCAGGCCCAGGGAAGCAACTTAGTTCCATTGATCGATATGTATCGAGGATCCCCCGATATGGAAATGTCTTTCTAGTTCCCAGGTCTGCTTATGAGAAGTTGCTGGTTCGTCATCGTGTGGACTTTGACTTGTTTACTCATGTGTATGACACAAGCGTGGATGGGCAATGATTTTTCTGACGCAAACCAGGAATGAAAGAAGACCAAGCTTAAATTGGGGACATGATGGAGGATGATGCTTTGGGTTATCGTAATGACATATCTGCTTGATTGCTCTAATCTGGGAACTTGACTGCTTGTACTATGTAGCAAGTCCTGATTTAAATATTAGCATGTGTTTATCGCGCAAACGGCGCATTTATTAAACTTAATGGCATCGGGTTCTAATCAAAGAGCCTTTTTCAAAACGTATGGAGAGAAAAAGAGCCAGAAGATAAGTTATAGAAAGATGTAGTCTTCAATTTGGAGTATGTAACATATGCATTTAAAGCAACGCGTATTTTATTCTAGGTACTGTACGTAAAGGGGAAACAGAAAAGTAAAATCATCCTGCCTTATTCTTGCGGATCAAAAGCGATTCTCCGGATCAACCAGTTTCCGTCTGATTCTCCATCAAGGTAGTTTTGCAGTGTTCTAGTAAGATCACTCTTCATCTGCTCACTCAGAGGATAACCAATGTTACGAACCCAAACATCCAGCCTACCTGGCCGTATAAAAATGAAAGCGGTAACTTATAGATATCTTCATTTAAATTATATCGAAGTTCCCAGTCGATATGATAAACCCAAGGAAAATTTACGAATTGCTGTACGGCGAGAATCTGTGGCGCAGATCCAATCAAGGATTTGTGGTTGTTCAGAATGAAATCCCGTGCAGATTCAAATAGCTGTATGAGGTGGTATTCGGAGATGTTGCGCGTAAGTTCAATCTAGATCACCAGTATACTCAGTAAACCCGCCGTATCTGATATTCAGGAAAATTGTATACTTACTGCGAGATGGTCGTGCTGTATGTCAAAACATACTTGTGGGAGATTGTTTCCAGCGAAGAACAGTTCATGGGGTGGTTGTTCGAGAATCTGACCTGCAGGACCAACTAGACGAATGGCAACTAGCGTTTCTATGCTGGTCCGGAATACGATAAGAATAGAGCTGTCCTCATCATATCCTAAATCCATTGTAACTGTATGGTTTCGGGGCATTGGTGGATTGTTGAAGGACGGCATGTTAAAGCGGAGATGAGTTGAATTCAAGTGGGGATTTGAATATTGAAGTTATCTTTTGAAAATCGTGAGAGAGTTGGAACTGATAGCGAAAATAAAAGGAGAAAAAGCCATTTAATATAGTTCTACTGGTGGTAAATCCAGCTTGGTTAGAGTAATGCTGGTAAAGCCACAGTGATGAGAGAGTTTTCACAACAGCTTTTGACTTGGTCCCTGGAACCTAGGGCTGGTTGGGTATCTGACTGGTCGTCAATGAAAATTTTGAGACTGAGAGACTCTGTCGATTGAGAGCGAAAGGATCCCAAGACATAGTAGAAACAAGTCATTGTGAACGAGCGATTCGACAATGAAATATATGCGTGGGTCTGAGACTGCGACTAAGATCGAAGAAAGATAAAACAAAAGGTACGAATGCCCCCTACTCATCCCAAGGGATTCCTTTGTGCAGCCGAGAACGAGTCAAACAATATCACAACAGTTATTGTATTCATAACTGGGTTTGTTTACTGTATGGGGGAAAAAGATAGATGCCAGGAATAGACGGGACATATTCTGGCCATTCTTTGGGTCATAGCGATACATTCTAGTAAAAAAAATGTTACTCGGTCTTGAATAATTTCCAGGTTTGATGTGGAGAGAAGTTGGAGGTGGAACTACCTTGTATATTGTACTTAGCGAGTATGGAGGACACAGTAGACTTGGCTTACTGCTGTGACCTTACCGAATTTGCTGACTTTTTGAGCCCATAAGGGCAGAATTAAGTTAGCAGAGTTACTTGACGAAAGCATTCTCAGATTGTTGAGTATTAAAGAAGCGTAAGTGTTGTCTACGGTAACTTGAGCTGGGAGTCACTTCTTCGTTCCTCCGCACCACATCGTCACCAGCATCGGCACTATGTCGGCTCCAGCAGGTACCACGCGGGGTCGGGCCTGCCCCCTGTCAAAATTTTCCAAGAAGTCTGGTTATGAGTACGAGTAGGTCCGTTTCTTCACATGTGTATACATCGGGAGGAAGAGACGACATATCGTGGCAATGCTTGTCCCAAAGCCTCTGATTCTCTTCATCGATGCCTACGACAGCTTTTCCAAGAACATCATCTCTCTCCTCGAAACCACCCTCGACGCCTCCGTTCGTACGGTCAAAATCGATAGCCCCGCCTTCGAAACCGACGATGAGTTATATGACGAATTGAGAAATTATGCTGCGGTAGTCTGCGGACCTGGCCCAGGGCATCCCGCCGTAGAAAAAGATATTGGGCTCGTGAAGAGAATCTGGAGGTTGAGCGATGAACATACATTGCCCGTTCTCGGGATTTGCTTGGGCTTTCAGAGCTTATGTTTGGAGTTTGGGGGGCGAATCGAAAGATTGAAGGGTCCTCAACATGGCATCATACGAGATATTACCCATATTGGCGGTTCCGGGTCGGCAAGTGGCGATTCTATATTTGCTGGTGTAGGAAGTGTTCAGGCCACGCTTTACCAGAGTTTGTGTGCGGACATTGGACAAGCGTCCATCTCGGATGCCGAATGGAGTGTCAGAAAATGGGATCCTTCCCCCAGTTGTCCGGAACTCTTTCCTCTTGCCTGGGTCGAGAGTGACCTTTCCAAGGATAGCGATTGCGGTGTCAAAGATGCGAGAGTCTTGGTTGCTGCAAGGCACGCAAGAAAGCCATTCTGGGCATTGCAATATCATCCGGAATCGATTTGCACCAATGGAGAAAGTAAGAAGGTTGTACAGAACTGGTGGAAGGCCGTTCAATCATGGAACAAGTCACATGAAAGGAAATCAAAGTGCCTAGATCTGTCGTTGCAAGGTCAATGTTCAACAAGGGAAAGTCTCCTATACCAATCCGAAAGCTTTCGCCACTTATTGAATGGCTCTGCGAGCTTTCCATTCCAAAAGCAGGAAGACGAACTGATCACGGACAGCGAACAATCTGTATATCACTCGCGCGAGTTTCGTTTCGATGGTCCTGTTTCTGTTCCCAGCCTGGTTGAGGCGGTCACAGATACTAGACGCGATCAAATCATTCTGGAGTCTTCGAATGCATATGAAGTAACAGTGGGCTCAGCCGATGTTCGAGGAAGATATAGCATAATTGCCCTGGAGGTTGATGACTGCGTCAGGTTTGAATATACCGCTCAAAGTCATGACATATCAGCTATTTACCCAAAAGAGACACATAGAGCACGTGAGTCTATACGTCGCACAGATCTACGTCCATTCGGGGGTGTATGGCCGTTTCTTGCACAATACTTAGAGAAGAGGGCATTGAGCTGGCCCAATCCCCAGCCTTCCCCATTCTTAGGAGGATTCATGGGATATACAACATATGAGCTTGGTCTAGAGAGTATTGGAGTCATCCCAGAAAGACGGGGACAGCACCTTAAGCGTCCGGACCTTGCCTTTGCGTGGGTTACTAGAAGTCTCGTCATCGATCACGTTGAGAACATGGTCTATCTTCAGATCTTGGCTCCAACACACCATATGATGGAGAATGACAAGTGGATGGACGAGATGGAATCGAAGTTGAAACCACTTCTATTTCCCTTTCAGCTCTCCAACGGTCATGTTTCTTTAAAAACGGCCATTGAAATGCCTGCTCAGAAGCAAACAATTGCATCCATAACTCTTCCGAAAGACGAGGAATATGAGTCAAAGGTTCGTTCATGTCAAGAATTCATCAGGAGTGGGAATTCCTATGAATTATGCCTTACAGACCAAACTTCTGTGGCTAGACCACGAGCCGCCAGATCGGCCAACTCAGATTGGTGTCTTTACAAAACCCTGCGAAGTCGGCAACCAGCTCCATTCGCATCATACATTCGTCTTGGACCTGCGACCTTGATCTCTGGTTCCCCAGAACGATTCCTGAGGTGGAACAAAGCTGGGAAATGCGAGCTTCGTCCTATGAAAGGCACGGTTCGCAAATCGGACGCTGTAAACACACTTGCAGCCGCGACTGCCCTTCTAGATGTGCCCAAAGAGAAGGCAGAGAACTTGATGATTGTTGATCTTGTACGGCATGATTTGCATGGAGTATGTGGAAGTGGCAATGTCCAAGTTCCACGTCTAATGGTGGTGGAAGAGTACAAGAGCGTCTTCCAAATGATTTCGGTTGTCGAGGGACAAATTCCTCCTTCTTTCGAGTCGGAGAGGAAAACTCGATACACAGGTATCGATGTCCTGGCTGCAAGTCTCCCGCCTGGAAGCATGACGGGGGCCCCGAAGAAGCGAAGCTGTGAGATCTTACAAGAAATTGAAGGGAGCCAGGAAAGGAGTATGTATTCCGGCGTGGTGGGGTATATGGATGTGGGCGGTAACGGCGATTGGTCCGTCACCATTCGAAGCATGTTCCGCTGGGACGACGAACACGATGTGGATGTTGCTGAGCCTGTTGAAACATGGCATATCGGGGCAGGAGGTGCTGTCACTGCTCTTAGCACACCCGAGGCTGAGAGAGAGGAAATGCAGACCAAGCTGAATGGGACTTTGGGATTGTTTGGATGATTTTACATTGCATTACGACTGGAGTAGAGGACTCACGTCTATAGATGATTAGTATTTTGTTTTGGGGGTTGGTTTTGGGGGTTGGTTTTTTTTGTTTTCCCGGAGTTTATGGTAGATAGGGAGGAATACTGAACGTATTTGGTATGGAAATTTCGGGGCGGACAGGGGGAGGGGATGATAACGAGACATTGGAATGTCTCCACTCAACGATACCCGGGTAGAATTTCCAGATATACTCACCTCAATAGATGAAGAAATACCTTCCACGTTATGTATTACAATTTGTCTGGACCAACATATCTGCTTACAGTAGTCTCAGCGCTTCTGACAATATAATAGATAATGTCGACGCAAGTGCTCAGGCGTAACAGACAAGGAAGGCCATTGTTAGGTTTTCCAAAGAAGATTTTTTATTTTTGCGTATATATGGGATGCGAAGTGTCTGTCCATGAAATTGCGTGTGGACCTACGTTTCACTATCACGAAAGAGCAGAAGAGGTTTCCATTTCAGACGTTAATGAAGAATGTGACATTCATATATAACCAATCCAAGAAAAACCAACAAAAGAGAATAACTTGCTTACTCCTGATGATGATATGCATAACCTTACACTCTTACAAATAGGCCTCATCCCGCCCTTTTCGTGACTTCCAACTTTCCACGTATTGATGCCCTTGAACAGTTTCCCGCCCTACAATGATACATTCTCCAATCCATGGATTCCGGATTTCCGGGTTTGTCTCGAAATATAAGAGCCGCTTTAAAATTCTTGCTCTTCCTGGAAGAACATGCCGAAGCTGATGATCGTTCCGTAGATAAGGACACCTCCGATGATGGACATGACCATTGCTGGGACACGGATGATTTCCGAATGGGCGAGTACTGCCGGCAGTGCTGTACGGATCCTTCATTAGTCCAAATTCCTTGTTCCAAATTTGAACAAAAGTACTAGATCTACCCCCTGGCCGATTTTGAAGGGCGTCACGTACCAATTCCCATAACTACCAAGAAACCTGTGCAGAACTTCCCAAAATCCACGATCGCGTTCGCTCCCCCGCTGTCGCCGAAGTCATCCGGGTTGGCGCATCGTCCGCAGATCCAGTTGGGGAGTGGTGCGAGGATGTAGGTTGCGACGACGAGAAGGGGCAGGTATTGTTGGAAGAGGGCGCAGGAGAGGATTACGAGGAGGAAGCCTACTGCTAACACCTGGGAGGATGTTAATAACTCCCGGTTGCTACGACAAGTATATAGATAGAACGTACGAAGGATAGCGATATTATAGTCTTGAGCCCTGCCGTCATCATGAGGTCCGGTGGGTGGTTATTTTTTGTTTGAGGGGTGGTTGGTGGTTTTGAGGCCCCGATGCGCCGTCTGTTACTGCAGTCGTCTCGTTGCGCCTAAATTCCTCTTTCTACCGGGAAAGGGTTCTTCGTTTCTCTATGGATTGGCCGAAGCGCAGAATTCGCGATGTCGTCTTGGTAGTTCGTTGGAGTTGTAGTTTCTATTCCTGTTCCTGCGTTGCGGTTGCGGTTGACTGAAAGCTGGCTGACGTTGCTTCAAGGCTGGCAGCCTGAGGCTAAGCGGGACCTACCCCTGTCAAGTGGTTCAACTTGCCCATGAGCTTCATCAGCGCGTCTGCCTCGTTGAGCACCCAACCTCAAGCAAGATACCCTCAATTCGCCATTCCTCTTCGGCTTCTCCACGATACCCAATTCCACCGAACTCAGAAGCCCATCTCTATTTGATTGCGGATTTGCTTTGACCGGCAGAAGACAGGCAAGATGTTTAGAAACAACTATGACAACGATTCGGTTACTTTGTAAGTGCCCAGAAGCTATCTATGAAGCTCCAAATATATGAGTTGGAGGATGAGAAACTGGGGAGGGGTTGAACATAGCACTTCCAGCATTGAAGCTGACCTTTTACTACAGTTCACCACAAGGACGGATATTCCAAGTCGAATATGCCTCTGAAGCCGTAAAGCAAGGAAGCGTCGTCGTTGGAATAGTTAGCAAAACACACGCCGTCCTCGTAGCATTAAAGGTCCGCATATCAACCACTCTCTTATGACAGTCCAATTTCTGACCTTGACCCAGCGTAACGCTGAAGAACTCTCCTCATACCAAAAGAAGATCATCGCCATCGATGAACACCTGGGACTCTCCCTCGCTGGTCTCGCCTCCGATGCTCGCGTCCTCTCCAACTTCATGAAGCAACAATCCCTCTCCTCCCGCCTAACCTACGGCCGCGCCATTCCTCTCTCCCGCCTCGTCAACTCCATCGGCGACCGTGCACAAACCAATACCCAACACTACGGCAAGCGACCCTATGGTGTAGGCCTCCTCGTAGCAGGTGTCGACGAGACGGGACCACATCTCTTTGAGTTCCAACCCAGTGGTATGACGCAGGAAATGGTAGCTTGTGCGATTGGTGCGCGGAGTCAGATGGCACGAACGTACCTGGAGCGAAATCTAGAGAAGTTTGTGGATTGTGGGAGGGAGGAGTTGGTGGTTCATGGACTGAAGGCGTTGAAGGAGAGTTTGGCACAGGATAAGGAGTTGACGGTGGAGAATTGTAGTGTGGGTGTGGTGGGCATCAGAGGGGAGGGGATGAAGGCTATTGAGGGGTTCAAGCTCTTTGATGGCCAGAATGTGAAGCAGTGGGTTGATATGGTGGCCGAGGGTACGGAGGAGGCTGCTGAGGAGGAGAGTATGGAGGTTGATTCATAGAGACACCATTTTGATATTGGGGCATGATGGCTTCTCGATACATGACTTGTAAGACTACAATGACATGAACAAAATACATTTGATGATAGAAATGCTTGGGTACGGTTAACTCTCCAAAGGAGAGAAAGTAATCTTCAAGATCTGTTTGTAAGTGTTTATTCATTCTGTGCTTTCTATGGTTCTATGTATGCTACGAACTCGATATGCAAAGCTTCTCAAGCGAGAAATTAGAAAACAGCCAAGAGAAGAGGATGTACGAATCCCATCTTCTACATACATACCACAAGAAAATCGCGAACCATTTTCCCCATGTCACGTCCCAGTCCCATCATCCACTCATAATTCATCATTCATCTCATCTCCTCTCATTCATCTCGGTCTCGGGTCGAAATGATCTCTTCCTTTGGAGGCGGTGCCAAATCGTCCCACTTCAGGTTCAGTCTATCCTTGACGGGCTTGTAAGTCTTCAACAGCTCAATAGCCTCCTCAGCCGTGTTAGCCACCAAGCAGGCATCTCTCATGCTCTCACGAATGAAGCCCTCCTGAATAGCATTGTCGACCCAAGCCATCCAGGGCTCCCAAAAGTTCCCAACATTAATCACCACCACCCCTTTATCATGAACCCCCAACTGATTCCACGTAATAATCTCCGCCAACTCCTCCAGGGTCCCAAATCCCCCGGGTAGCGCAATGAATCCCGACCCAGGCCCGCCATTCATGACCTCGAGCGTCATCATCTTCTTGCGCTTGTGCATGTCACTCACTTGACTCGTATGGCCATAGATCTCCACCTCGGGGACATCCTTGACCAGCTTTCCCGCCGCGATCTTTGCGGGATCACGCTCGTAGGCCGCCAGCACCTTGGGGATGATGCCGTGGACGGCTTCTTTTCCTACTGGCGAGGAGGCGACGACGCTGCGTGCTATCTCGCCCATGAGCCCGATGGTTCCGCCGCCGTAGACGAGATGGATGTTTTGCGATCCGATGGCGCGGCCGAGAGCTTGCGCTGTTTCCATGTAAATGGGTTTTTTGCCTTCTGAGGCGCCGCAGAAGACGGCGATGGTGGTNGATGTTTTGCGATCCGATGGCGCGGCCGAGAGCTTGCGCTGTTTCCATGTAAATGGGTTTTTTGCCTTCTGAGGCGCCGCAGAAGACGGCGATGGTGGTGGGGTTGTTGGTGGGGTCTCCATTGGTGTGGGGGGTTGAGGATGACATTTTTGAGTGCGTTCCTGGGTGTGAGGTTGGTTGGTTGATTGGTTGGTGTTGTGTGAGATGTATGACACTTTTCTGATTTGGTATTAGGTGTTGGTCGCCCAGTGTGTGTTGTCCAGTGTCTTGAGTTAGAGGTTGTTGGGATCTGGCATGGGTGTTAATATAGATTTTGAAATCCAGAGCACACAAAATAATTTACCAAATCATCTGGTGTAGTGAATGTGAGATTGCTTACATGTACAACTTATCTTATCTCAGTCTCTTTCGTTTGTATAGTGAATCATTACAAGTATTCAATCGTGAATAACAAAGTTAGATCTGTTGGTGTTGTTGGTTCAAGAAATGAATCACAGTCATCCTAGTCTTTTGGAAAGAGATCCGCTCAAAGATGCAAACAGACGAATAAGAAGGTACGGATGAGTGAGGAAGACACAGGTTTCATATAAGGAGTGATGGAAAAGATATGAGAGGCAACTTTATACTTTATAGTTGTGACTCACTGGCTGTGCTGTTGTGTAGCTGCACACTTGGTGGGAGGTTGATGATGACTTGCGCCCTAGGCCTTGCCACTTTGAACTGATCTTACTGGCAGCCCTGGGCGAAGGTTACCAGCTTGGAACTTGGGAGAGCATGAGAACATGAGAACATGAGAACATGAACCACCAAGATGAAAATAAATATAGCACAATGACATTCATGGGAAGATATGTGGCGAGGCCTCATAGAATGAGCTACGCTACATATAGATAGAGGTAGACATTGACTTTGGCAGAGCTAGTAAGGATGTCTAGAGTACCTAAAAGGTAGTGCTGCTGTCAATGAAGGTTGACATGGCAATTAATTTAAGCATAATCGTGATAAGATCAATGATTGGCTGATAAAGTGGGTCCACGAGGTCCCTTCACAATCGCATCTTCAATACTCGGTACAAGAGAACAGCGAGTCCATCTTTAAATGCGATAGTTGTCTATCGCACTTCCCACCTCCAACACCACATGAACACAGAGGTTTGTGTGTGATCCATCTCCAACATGTCGACAACCGCCCCAGCAGCTGCGGTTGCAGGCGCGCAGAGAAGAGAGGAAGGTGGAATGAGTGTTCGTTGCTCTGCTGTCCTACAACTCCAAGATACCGTAATGCTAATTTATGCAATAGCCATTAATCAAGTCAGCCCTGCAAGGACTCGCTGTCTTCATGGCCATGCAACTCTTCATGAACAAATTCATGAACAAGCCCAATACCACTACTGCCGTGACCGACGGATCCGGCACCGTGGTAAAGGCTCGTGCCAACGATGCTCCAATACCCGCCTTCCACGATCGACCGGGTGTCCTCGACCAAGATGCGGTATGGAGCTCGATCCCGCAACGAATAGCCCCCATGTGGCCTGTAGATACACCAATGGATATCACCGTTGTCGTTTCCCCCACCTTCCATAGAGAACAAATATCGAAGGTTGAGAAGGAGAGACGGATTGTAGAAGAGACGGGCTTTGTATTGGGCGATTACAATCAGAATCGGGTGATTGATACCACTTTTGCCGTGCCCAAGGAGGTACAGAATAACGGGACGTTATGGGCGCATTTCTTCGTGGGGATTTCGGGGAGTAAATTGGATCCCTCGAGCCCGGGATATGATACCACTCGCGCATACCACTTCGTCCACCCTTTAACTCAATATATTGTGCAAAAGAAGGTTAAGAAGACGAAGAATCTACTTGCAGCTGCTGAGGAAACTCCGGAAGTCGAGGAGGAAGTGCCATCCGGACCTACTGTCAATTCTCACTATCATCCCAATGTCACCTTTTCCTTCATTCCGGATTCGGCTGTCATGGACTTCCCTAGTATTTCACCTGCCGTACGACAGTATGTTCGTTTGGAAGCAACAGGAGCAAGAGATGGATCAGGACAAAATGGATGGTATTATCCAGTTCTGTTCGTCAATACTTTTTGGCAACTCAAAACGCATATGACGACTCTGAACTCTACCGTCACTCGACTTCCTATTCATATTGATTTGAACAATTTCGCTAATTGGAAGTTCTCTCTCCTTGCAAACATTGACGAGAACTCCAAGCAAGCTGCTCGGAATGCTGCCCAAGGTATCTCTTCTCCAGGTGGTGGAGATGGAAGTGAGTTCGAGATGATCAAAGAAGTCCTCATAGACACAAACCCCTGGCTTCTTGGTACCACTATCATTGTCAGTATTTTCCATATGGTATTTGAGATGCTGGCTTTTAAATCCGATATCTCACATTACCGTAACAAGAAAAATAACATTGGTATTTCTGTCCGTTCTATCCTTGGTAATGTTTTCATGCAAGCTGTCATCTTCCTCTACTTGTTGGACAACAATGAAAATACTAGTAAGTATTTCCTAGACCTCCAAACTACATTGAAGATTTTCCGTACTGAACTTAAACAGGTTGGATGATTCTCTTCAGTCAAGGCATGGGCATAGCTCTGGAATTCTGGAAAATCACCACAGTGGTCGATGTTCGAATCCGTGATTCTGCGCCCGGCTCCTTCCTCCCTTACCGCATCGCCTTTGAAGATAAACACGTCCTCTCAGAAACCGAAGAGAAAACCAAAGAGTACGACGCCGTAGCATTTAAATACCTCTACCTGATCGCTGTGCCTCTCCTCTTCGCCTACGCAGGTTACTCCCTCTACTACGAAACCCACAAATCGTGGTACTCCTTTGTCATCGCCACACTCGTCGGCTCGGTATACGCATACGGTTTCCTCATGATGGTCCCAAGTCTGTATATCAACTACCGATTAAAGAGTGTGGCGCATATGCCAGCCAAGGCCATGACGTATAAATTCCTTAACACGTTTATTGATGATCTATTCGCGTTCACGATTAAGATGCCTACCCTCCATCGTCTGGCAACGTTGAGAGATGACGTTATTTTCTTTGTGTATCTGTATCAGAGTTGGAAGTACAAGGTTGATTACACGCGAGTTAATGAGTTTGGACAAGGGGGTGACGAGGATGAGATCAAGGAGGTCAAGGAGATTGAGGGGAGGACTGTTCCGCTTGATTCGGCGGGTATTAAGCAGATTGAGGGGGGTGAGGGTGCGATTAAGGTTAGTGGGAGTGAGAAGAAGGGGAAGGCTAGTAAACGGAAATAGAGGGATTCGTGAACGAATAGATGGGTGGGTGGATGGGTATATATTTAATGCTATTTGGGTCGTACCTATTGGGTCATGGTCTTTAGAGCTACGAGTTTTGGAATGAGATATAGAATTTTCCACTTTCGAATTCGCTCCATAAGGCTCTCGTGTAATAAGGAAGAAGATGTTATTACTCCAATTAATGTGACGTTAACCTCGCGATTGAAGGATCGAAATATTGATATTGTGGGTTTTACTAGGAAACTATACACATCTACCTATAATTGCCAAACAACCATATCATTTTATATCTACAAAGGAGTTAAAAGATAATCCTTTTTTTCCATTAACTATAGAATGCGGGAGAAAAGAGGAAGTGGGTGTTTCTTGAAAATTCCCGTTGAAATTCTCTGGAAGTGCAGGGTCTTCCAATGTGCGATGTAAACTGGTGTTCAGAATAAGGGTTGTGGTTTCTTCGATTTGTTGATGTCATTTATTTGGTTGGTTGAGCTGTAATGAGGTGATCTCACGATCAAGGTCGTTCGCATTGATCAACCTATATGTTTGATCTACTAATATTGTCTCAGGAATCGGGTCAAGGATACTCGAAAGATTGAGACTTGAGAGAACGACAAAGGGGCGCTGTCAAAGAATTTTGAGGTTTCACTGTTGTTGTCATCCTCTTCACATGGAGACTTCGCAGTTCATACTGTCGTTATTTTGTACCGCTTTTTTTATATATAAAAAGATAAGAAAATATTTGCTCCTTAGGAAGTTGTGCTTTGAGGTTCTCTCGACAGAAGTATGAAAACAAATAGCACTGTAAGTTTTGTAAGTGGAAATTAGCAGGATCGTGTTGTGGCTAGGACCATACTAGTAGCGTGCGTGATGGTGTGTTGTTCATCAACGGCGGCTAGGAAGAAATCAAAACTCCAAATATCAGGCTGTTCTTCATTACTTGGTTCGATAATTCCTAGAAAGAATACAGAGTTCCCGGAGACCAAGTATGAAATTTATCCGAACATTTCCTTCATGTACTCGAGTGCTCAAGTAGGTACTTGGAATCCAGAACTGTGGTTTATGGATGTGTGATTCGAAATTCAGACAGAATCCACGTTGGAACCAGTTTGTTCCAACTCTGCGAGATGCAACAAAAATATGCATGTCGCTCAATGAGGGGAAAGTTGCTGTGCAAAGCTTAATTCATGTATGCGTGGCTGATACCGTATGTATCCCCTCGCACTCTTCATTTCTATTCTCCACCATCAGTCTTCTCAACTCAGCTGCTGCGGAAGCTGAATTACCATTTCAGAGAGAGATAATCTACCTGACCAAAGACTGGTAGATTACGATCGAGGATGAACGATGATGCGGTGATTTGGGATTTAGTGCAGTATTTGCCACTCTAGTCAGCTCCCCGCGGGTCATACATCAGCCTTCAAAACTCACAGCTTATTTCTACGTCGTTCTTCAAAATTTACCTCCAATATCTACTTTGATAACCATTTTAAACATCCTTCAACATGGCATTTCGAAGCCATCCAATTGCTCAAACACCAGCTGCCCCTTCACCAGCCGCCTTCCATCCTTTCCCAGCCCTCCCCTCGGAAATCCGCTCCAAGATATGGGAGGCATCTCTCATCCCCCGTCTCATAAAATGTAAACGGGAGGGCTCGAAAAACATCTTCAGCGGTCCTTCAATGCCTGTCGCTCTCCTGAGCGTTTGTCGGGAATCCCGCGAGAACGCCTTCCTGTATGGAGAATACATCCTGGTCCCCTCCTCTCCTGGGCCAGCTTTGTATTTCAGTCCAGCAATAGATTACCTTTGGATAGAAGCCGGATGGAAACCACTAGTCCCCACCGAACCGGTATTTTTCATCCAACTCTTTGAGGGCCAACCTTTAGAACGGAACCATGATTTCACGAAGAGCTTAACAAAGGAGATTATGGGCTTGAGAAATGTGATGACGGGTCCGAATTGGAGTGAGGCGCGTTCTATGCCGACTGTCACGTTTTCGGATTTCCCCCATTTGGAGAGAATCCTGGTTGCGGCAGATGAGTATTCGGTCGGGAACCAGAGCAAAGTTTCAAGGGATACGGTCTATGATTTGAAGATGCATTATCATGACTCTAATAAGGATAGAGAGGATGGGCAGAAAGCGGCTGTTCCGGAAATTGCGATAGGATGTCTAGGCTGGGTAGGCGAGGAAAAATCTAAACTACATCATATGTTTGAAGATAATCGTCAACTTTTGCATATCTTCACCACCGATTCAGCGATGCGGGATCATCAGCAAAGAGTCAGGGAGGAGGCATTCATGTTCACCCAGAAGAAAAGAAATGTTTCGCAAGCGAGAGATGGTCTTATTGAGAAGTTGCAGAGGGCCCAGGAGTTGAGTGAGAAGAATAAGAAGATGGCAAGCAACACCTATTCAGGCTCAAGCAAGGAAGTTGATGAGGTAGAAGAGCTGCAGAAGATGGTTTTGAAGATATCTCCAAGCCCATCAAGAATGGACCGATCACCTGAATATGAGATGAGAGATTCGCAGATGGATAGGAATGAATTGCCACCATACGCTGCTCCACGCTCGGGGGGTTGTTCTCTTTGATTTTCTGGTCTGCCTGAGTCTCAAGCTGTAATAATAGTATGAAGCGTTTATGTCAAAAGACAAGACTCTTCGGTTCGAAATGGTGATTATTGGATTCTCCAACAATAGCTATCCGCCCAGTCAACTACCAAATACCAAGTCGTTCAAGCCTTTGAATTTTGCAAAAGTTTGCTGCCCGAATTACTGCAGACATGATTCTTGATGTGGTGTTCAAAACGAATACGATTCATGGATGTCAGTAACCTACATCGCCAAGTTCGTCTCTCCAGCTGCCAACTACTGAGAACTTGAGGCCTCTCCCAAGCCCCTGAGTCACTTGCCAGGCATAACCTACTTCAAAGTACTTCTAATTCCTTGGTGATGAGTTTCTGCTGTACACCATGTGCGACGACGGGCTTCCCGTCGTATTTTGTTTCATGCTCTCACTTTGAATACAAAGTTCCAAAGGGGAGTCTCGCCGAGTCGGAATTTAAAACCCCCGAATTCTGCATCTCGACTTGGATCCCATCCCTAGTACCCTACCGATATCCATAGGGCGGCTATTGAAGCTCCGATCAAGCATCGGCAAAACAAGCGATCAAGCTGCCAGCTTCCTTTATCGCCTCCGAAAACAAGTCAACTACCGGCGTAAAGAGGCTGGACTATTCAGGTTGTATCCCTGGTGGGAGGGTCATACCTGGACCTACGAAGTACTTCGTACTTCTACTTCGTACTTTACAAGGTACGTAAGCTTTGTAGTCTTAAAACTAACGGCATGTGTCCTTCGAGACTGGGTAGCGTGGTGGAAGCAACAATATGACACTATACACATACATTTCTCTCCCCTGACCTGTCTACTTTATATTACGGCTCAGCCCCAACTTTCTTCTAAGCCAGCGAATTAGAGTCTTAGTTTTGGGTGATATAGACTTTTCTTATACGTGCGCCACGTGACGGTTTCTAGCTTTAACTTTCCACACTCTCTACTTCGTATTACAAGGAAGACAAAAGGCGGGAAAAGCTAAATAAATGTTGTTTGTGGAGGGTGATTGATCAGTTCCGCTTCGTATTTTGAGTGAGAACTGAAGAAGTCTGCGGTCAGTTTTTCTTTCTAATTTTTTTTTGTAAATGATGTTCCAGGTTTGTTACAGTATCCCGAAAGTCAGTAGTATTACGCGCTCTCAAGCGCCTGTCCACCGGTTGTCTTTGCGTTTCTGGCACAGGTATTGCTCAGAATGCGTCCACTATTTAGTATGAATCCAAGTACGAAAGTATCACTAAAATAGAATAGGTTACAAATTTTTCACACTGTACAAGTACAACCTTCCAAGGAGGAAAGACACCGCCTAAGCAACGTCTAAGCTTTAACCAAGATTTCACGACTTCACTGTAACATACCCCGCAAAAGGAGTTATGTCCCTTGCGCGATCCTCGTCCTGCCCTCGTTCTCCCCTTGTCTTGCACAAATAAAGGCATATTTAGGATAAGCGTCTACTTATTACTACCTTTCTCCTACGCTGTAGAGTCCCTGACTCGAAACCACAATAAGGCAGGAGTAAGAAAAATAAAGAAGCTACTCGAGTATTCGCAACGTTAATTTGAAGGTGATTTACTAAGGGAACGCTGGTGGTTTTGAATTGGCTGAGTAGCTACCCTCATCCTTCTACACGCAGGCAAGCATATGTAGAAGGGCGATATAAAGGTGTTGCTATAAGTGATTTGATTCTTGGCAAGTTCCCTTCTAGAAGTACTTCGTAGCACTACAAATTCTGCAATACCAAACAAACCCCCTATTCCTCGTATCCGGTCCCATTACATCATGAATCGAGAATACAACCCATCACGAAGGATGATGGAAATACTTCGTACTAGTGCTACTTCGTATATCTTTCTATGCGATGAACGAGCCGAACATGCGATGCGTATAGAACGATGTACAAGTAAACATCGTCTTCCCAAATCTTTAGCGTGACAACTCACAATACGACCCACCGAAAGGGTTCGGAAATAAAAATGAAAGCCTTCCAGAAGGCTCCAAATAGAAAACTTGGCTTCTTCAACTTCAAAAATAGCTACCGTATTTAGACTTTCAGGGCGCAAGGAAACATGGTGTGAAGTTTTGCGACATCGAGTAAGGCCTCGCTTAGGAGGCTTAGAGGGAGGGAGGCATTCCGACTTGGCTCATCTTTCTTAATTTAGGGCGAGTTGGCAACCAAGGGACATCTGATCACTGGTGTCATTGTTTTGATATCTTGGCATTATGGCCTATGCCACAATTGTTCGATTCTTCCGCTGGCTTCCGCGCTCCGGATGTGGGGTCGGTAGTGACGCTTTGATGGGGCATCTTTCATGGATGCCCTTTTGAAACGTTGCAGTCGATCGGATTCTCCTATAATACTTTTCGACTAACCAAATAAAGGAAGTGGGTATGCCACGTCCTGGAGTACTGAAAACTTGGAGTGGCCTTATTAAAGCCAAGTAAGGAGGGCGGACAGGTCGGACAAACCATTCCAAATCAGGAAATAATTTAGGTGGATACATTATACAACTTTATTACTTCGTATAGTTTCGTGCAACTTTGGTGTTGCTTAGGGGTTTCTAGCGTTTTGTGCATAAACATGAGGCAAATTTGGCAAAGATCTCATAAAATAAGCAACAGTATTTACGTATTTACCCCGCCAATATCAATTCCCCATTAGAGGTAAATTTCGAGCTGTCCACCTTCTTTCATACCACTATACTGCGCGCAGAAGTACTAACAATTGTATAGAATACTCTGTCAATAATGTCGCTATTTGTAGGTACCTCAACGCGAATGCTCCAAATACAACAAAAAGTCGAGTGTTTTATGAATCAAACGCACGAAAACGCGGCGTTAGGGATGCGTTGGTGAGAACGCGCTAGTACGAAGTAAGTTTGTACTCTTTGGGAACAGCTCCATACGTTTACTAGGGATAGAACAAGATTTCCTATTTATACTCAAAACAAGGCTAAAGAAAAACTCCAAGTCAATGAGGGCGGCAGCAGGGGGGCAAAAGACGTTATACGAAGTAGCAAAATAAAAAAGCATTCCCCTTGAAGTGAACTTGCTTCTTGAAGTAGGGGGGCCGGTGGTCAGTTTTGCGGAGGGTTCTTTTCGGTGTGCGCCATGGGGACTCCCAGTTTCATGGTGAAAAGTATGAGTGGGAATTTGTTTGCGGAGTTTCGGGATTTGAGGATGGGAAATTTGAAATCAGAACAATTGCCGTCTCATGTTTTGTAAGGGGAAAGGGGTCAGCTTTGAGGACTAAAATTGTGAAGCTGGAGTAACTGAATGACGCGGAATACAGTGCTACAATACTCTGAAAGATGATCAGAAGAAAGCAAAAGATGCAGACAAGAGGTTATACGGGTTCCCCACTTCCATCAGCCAGTTCAGACTGCATAGGGCCGCATCTGCATACGAGTTATCCACTATCGGTAAGTGGCTATTCTCCCCGGGTTGTTACTTGGTGTATTATGGGGCGACTTTGGAGATCATCCAATGTCGAGACGAACCTCGTAGTGGAGAAAACTCCACTCGTACTCCCTTGAACTCTAAATGTCCCCCATGCTGTCCACCCATCATAACAGATCGGGGGAGGCGAAGAAGTATAAAGAGAACAATAGCCCAACCATTTTGCCTCATCATCACCACACGATCTTCTCATATTTCACTACATTCGTTTTTGAACTCATAGCCACCTTTTCGCAATCCAATAATCCCAATCAACTTTCATCATGCAATTCACCACCGCCACCCTTCTCTCCGTCGTCTCTGCTCTTGCAGCAGCAGCACCAGCTCCTCAAGCTGACCCTGCGCCCGCGCCAGTGAGATTCTTTGCCATCCTCGCCCTACAGTCTGGCTCCTCAGTCCACTTGAACAACTGGCAAGCATCCAAAGGTGGTATCTTGGCCGGAATTGACCCTGTCGCCCAAAACGCCACTTGTGATGACGGTAGCCTCGCTCCTATGGCCACCTTCAACGTTCGAGTTGACGATGGAGCCATGTTCTTGTTGGAAGACAAACTCGAGCAACGCTTGTGGGTCGACCGCGGAATGGGTCAAGGAATCGTTCGATACTCTGCCAATGGCGGTACCCAGCCATCAAGACAAGCAGAGATCACCGGATTCGAGGTCGTCAACGATGAGCTCCTCTTCAAGGGCCAACCCTTCCAAGCTTGCCCCAATGGAGAAGGTCTTGGCCACACTATCTTCGTCAACGGAACTGTCAACCCAGCTGGCCGCCAGGACTGCACTGCATTCAAGGCCCAGCTCATCTACGACGAGACCCCAACCAGCTGCAACTACTCCAACTAGGTTGCGAATAGGTCATGAGAATGTTTCATGGGAACGACAAATTTCATTTGGAGGCTCACAAAACTGGATTTAGCGTTGTATTTTTATCAAATCATAGACGAGTGATGGAGTCTGGGCCCTGGAAAAACAGTCTTTACCCGTAGCCTTGTCGGCTTAGCATAAATGTACTAATGCAATTGCATTGTTGACTATCTTGTTTTTCCGTTGCCGCTGTGAGCTTATTTTTGAAACCCTGTTTAAGTGAATACGGTTGTTATTAATACGTAATTTTGACACTCTCCTCGTCGCACATTTATTTCCTGCATCCACAGTTCATGATTTCCAATTTAGACTATAATTCCCGACAACGGCATTCATTAAACTATGCCTGTATCAAAAAGACAACTTGAGGTTAGATTTATGAAATTGGGGGCGGTCTTCTTCCGCAACATTGCTTGGGCCTAGGGTTTGTTCTATTATAGTTGATGTTTAGGGAAGGTCTGTGTAGACTTAATATGAAGTCCCTAACTAGCTCCATGTATATAACATGAGAGCTTAATGCGACCGTGGTGCGTTAAGATATTATCGATCACAAAGAAAAGTACGCAATCAGCCTACTCGCTTAGGTATATCAAAAGCCATACTATTACTCATGCACATAAGTATCGCGATTGTAGAAAGACCTGCTCGCGTATTAAAATGATAATTACTCTATACTTTAGTTAACAGCATATATTAATCAATTAATACTCTGATTAACCAAATCGGTTAATCAAATCAAATCAACTAGACCTGTTAATCTAATCTAATCAAATCAAATCTGAATAATTTAGAGTATTAATTGATTAGTTGATTTTTCTGTTCCCACGCTGCGGGCCTCAAGCGATAGCGCAGCGGAAGCCTATGATCCGTCCAACGAAGTCCAAATGGACCGACCGACCGACCGACCGACCGACCGCCCGACCAAGAGCGATACGGGGCTCGGTCCGATTCTCTCCGCATTACTTAGAGGAAGCGCAACTACCAAGACTAAAAGTGGATATTACAAACTCAAAATCCTAGATGTACATATGCGACGACAACGAGATACTTTTTAGAAACAGGGTAGTACCCATCGCGAATTTGTGCGAACATTTAATTACCATATATTTGTTACTCCACTTCCACTCTTCCCTCTCCTCTAGGCTCTAGCGAACATGTTATTTTTCTAATGGCAGCACATTATGCACATACGAAAATTAACCACTTAAGTCGGTGGGGATAGTAGAAAATTGGAAAGAAAATATACCAAGAATCGAAGCATAAGCTGAGATTAAGTAACACAATCGCTGGACGTTGACGGGTTTCAAGACGACAAGAGGCAACAGAACGACCAGTATTGACAATTGAGTTCATGAATCTCAATACCTATCTGAAGTATACATTAATGTGTAATTTTTGGTAATTTATATCACCAGTTGTCTTCGTGGACAATTTCCCAGGAGTTATAGCTTTACTATCTACAGATTATCCAGGGACTATTCTTTATTTGGATCCACTAATCAACTGGCGTTTCGGGTTGAGTGTCTGATGTCATTCCTATACATCGGCTTATTCAAAACATCCAAACCTGTTGCGACGAACTTCAAATCGCGAAATCTGTCGCTCGCTTGTTTATGTGTTTCTAAATTGGGTCAACCAGTGGCTAGAAAGGGGCAGTTCTAAGTCACAATGGCAGGGTTCTAGCTTACTGTTCCGGCTGCAATACTGTCTCGGCCGGGATGATCGCCAGTCAAACCGGCCCTACACTACAGATAAGGCTGCAATGCAAGTGTAGGAAAATCCGAAAATCTGAGGCTCCGTTTCTTCCGACATACACATATTTACTTTTACACGTGGGCATTGCATACATTTCGATCTCTTTTTGTACCACAGAATACGCTCTTTTCTCGTCGTTCATTTCTTACTCATCCACGTATAGATGTTTACATAATGCTTCGGCGACTTCCTTTCCTTCGAAGATTGCCGATGACTTCCCGGTCCTCGCGTCAACTACGCTACGTGTTGTTTGCAGCTGTCCTGTTCTTTTTAATCGAGTATTTACCACAACGGCGAGGTGTGACCCGGAAATTGACTAAGCTTGAACAAGAAGTTGCATCGAGAAATGGTCCCTTCTTTCATATACAATTTCCATTCGAAAAGGAGCAGAGTGATGCCAAGAATATACGGCTAGGGCGCCAAAAAAAAGTACGGGAGGCATTTCTTCATGCTTGGAAGGGATATAAAGATCACGCATGGCTTCACGATGAGCTGCTCCCAATATCGGGTGGAAAAAAGGATCCCTATGTTGGGTGGGCAGCAACTCTAGTCGATGGACTTGACGCCTTGCTAATTCTGGGCTTGAATGATGAGTTTGATCACGCCCTCGAGGCATTGGATTCCATTGATTTTACCAAGCCCAATTCTGAGCGAGTGCCTGTATTTGAGACGACAATAAGATATCTCGGAGGGTTGTTGGGTGCTTACGACGTGAGCGGTGGAAAATATCCAAAACTTCTCGCGAAGGCAGATGAGCTGGGAGAGTTTCTGTTTCGTGCTTTTGCTACACCCAATGGAATACCTGTTCCTTATTATGTAAGTCCAATTTTTTGAAATCTCACAAATTCTCACAAATTTTGGTCTCTGGGTTATTACACGTTATTTTGATTTCTATCCCATGCCTCTGAGTATGTAAACTGATACCGTCTAGTGGTGGAACGATACGGACAAGGCTCTAAAAGGAGAGGACGGTGTTCTAGTAGCACAGATAGGTACGTGGGAATATTCTACCCCTGGTATATCGTGCTAAAAACAATAGGTTCTCTCTCGCTTGAATTTACACGGCTCGCCCAGCTCACAGGCAAACGAAAGTATTTTGATGGAGTTTCCAAAGTAATGAGCTATTTAGATAAGGCGCAGAACAAAACTCAGATCCCAGGACTTTGGCCTTCCCAAGTCGACACAAGAGAACCTAGTTTCGGTGGAAATACTTTCACACTAGGGGCTTGGGCAGATTCTTTGTACGAGTACTTGCCAAAGGTATTTAATCTTGCGTGGTACACTTTCTAAAGTGTTAAAAATGCTGATATTTGGTAGCAACATATCCTTCTAGGTGGAGAATCTGACCAATATCTACGGATGTATCGCGTGGCTATGCGAAGCGCAGACAAATACCACTTTTTCCGCGCACAAACTCCTGGTAACCAGGACCTTCTCTTCATCGGCGATGCTCAAAAATTCGACGGAGAGCCAGCTGTGCTCCCAAGTGTTCAGCATTTAGGCTGTTTCGTTGGTGGTATGGTTGGATTAGGGGCCAAGATTAACAGATCGCCAGAAGAATTAGAAAAGGCCATCAGGCTCACCAATAGCTGTGTATGGGCATATCAAAATACTGCTACTGGCGTCATGCCCGAAATATTCTCTGTTGAGAAGTGCCTAGTGCCTGCAGCTGGTTCATGCGACTGGACTGACGAAAAGGCTACTGAACCTGGCCACTCTTATGGATTCAAGACCATCAGTGATCACAGCTACCAGCTTCGTCCAGAGGCAATTGAATCTGTTTTTGTCATGTACCGGTTGACTGGTGATCCGGCCTGGCAGGAAAAGGGTTGGGATATGTTCCAAGCGATTATGAAACATACTACGACTCCTACAGCCAATGCAGGGCTTCAAGATGTCACGCAGAAGAAGCCACAACAGGTAGACCAGATGGAGAGTTTCTGGCTGGCTGAAACGCTGAAGTACTTCTTTCTCCTTTACAGTGAACCTGATGTCGTTAGTTTGGATGACTTTGTCCTGTCAGTATTTATTTCTTCTTTTTCTAATAGAATGGTTTCATATTCATATTTAATCATTTGCTGACGATACTTAGCAATACCGAGGCACACCCCTTCCGTCAAAGAGATGATGTGTTTGGAATAATATGAAGTTTGACGCGCTTTGCGGTCGTTTTGTATGGAGTTTATATGGCGTCCGGCATCGATAGACACCGCGAATCTTGTCCTCAGATGGACTCGAGGTGATCACATTGGCGTATTAGGCTTGTATTTATTCTATTGCGTATTGTAATAGATTGGTTTGCCGCTGTGTTTGAACTTTGCTAACAATATTCGAGACATGTTATAAAAGGTCCCCTTACTTCTAGAATACTGTTTGATCTGCTTAACACGTCTTTTGAACCCCTACTGCATTTCTTGGTAACCCAGCGTTCTTAATTTAGTAGCATTTCAGGTAATTAATTTAGGTATATATAAAACGGGTGTTTATACCTTGTTGTATTAAGCGCCTAGTTTATATACTACAAGTAGTTTTACTCTAACATACTAAATTCTGTTCATATATTACCCATACACGTTAATTTACCTACAAATATCAGGACTATTAGCAAAGTCTCGCAAATTCGAAGTATCTATATATATGTAATGTACTTTGATAAGGATTCTTTAGTATCTTAGCAAAATACTTCGCCCTAGGCGAAATACTTGTAACTTTCTTAGGGTGGCAAAGGGTGGCAAAGGGTGGCAAAAGGTTGAAGACCCCTGGAAGGGTTGCGTCTACCTTTCACCTGGGACGAAGTACAAGTATAACTTGGAGTACCTATTACTCTTAATTAGCTAGTCAGAAGCATTTCAAGCAGATTGAAAGGCATTTTAAGCAGGTCAAAAAGGATTATAAGCGTATGAAAAAGTCTCGTTAGGGGACGCTTATAAAAGCATCATCTACGTAATTACTTCGACGTAATTGACATTCCTCAATGAGACGAACACTTATTACTGCTGACGTATTTGGTAGTACAAGCCTTCTTGGGACCTCTTTAGCCAAGACCTTTCATGTGGGAGCCGGGGGTAGTTATTGGAGTGCTTTCGTTTTTGGGTGTGCTATAGCACAGAGAATATAGCCCTTTAAACTTTAAGTTGATTGCCGATCCCTTGGGTCCCTTGGGTGTTTATTCCCCCATTGTGAGCTCGTGCGCATGACCGAAGAGTCCGAATGTGGGTACCGATCATGAGAAGTACATAAACAATTGCATCTTCCTCATAATTGTGATGTATCGGATTTTACTTCCATCAAATCTTGTTACTTCCATTCCTTCTTTCCAACCTTCCAACTCAATTCCTCTATTCCCATAGAAAACAGCTGTAAAAATGCGATCCACACTCCTTCTCACCGCTATCTTCGCCCCTTTGGCTGCCCTTGCTGCTCCGGGTTCCTACGAGAACAAGGGTGCCATCAGTGCCAGACAAGCGGCCCCTGTTAAACCTACCCCATGTGTGCGAGTTGTTCCGGAACCATGCGAGGAGGATACCAAAGCTCGATTTGAGGCATTTGCTAAAGCTTTCATGGGACCAAACAAGAATATCGCTGAAGCTTTTACCTACATTGTTCCGGATTATATTGTATGTCAGCCTTCTTTCTGTTAACAGGTCTCTAGACAGTATTTTGCGTTACTGTTTGAAGAGGTTGCTAATGGGTTAATGAAATAGAACCACAATCCAATCGCCGAGGATGGCTTCGATGCCGCATGGGATGTTCTCAGCCCTATCTGGCCAACTGTGGAACTCACTCCAATCCGCCAAAAGTTTATAGCGCCTCAAGGATGGCTCAACTATAACACTTCGTTCGGTACCATCGTTGATAGATTTAGATGGGAGGGAGGCTGTATTGCTGAGCACGTGAGTATTCCTTAATGGCTGAGAGATGTGTAACTGAATACTAACTGTTCTACTAGTGGGACGAGGGAGAGGTCTACCCAGAGGAGGCATAGGATACTTTTCATGTATCGATTTGCCAAAAACACATTTCTGTTTCTTTTTTCAGAATGTAGCTGTACTGTACAAACAATGAGCCACTTTCTTGGCTTGGGACTCAGCACTTGTAAACATATATTTGCGAATTACAATAGACATGTATGAATTAGGAAGCAAGAATTTCACCTTATTCCTCTAGAGCAACGCTCATTCCGGGAATCAAGAAACATGATCTCATTTCGCTAGCGAGTTCAAGCAATCTTCTCTCTGTGACCTTCCCAACGACAAAGACACCTACCTACCTACCTCCCTTGGCTTCCTTAAACGTAGACCTGGGGTAAATTACTTCTTGGCTGCAGCGAATGACATGTCGGAAACAAGGGTTGGTTGGCTCGAACACCACCCCAAAGCCTGGGGATGGTTACGATGAGCTTCTTTACCTTAGAGATCTCCGTGGCTTAATCGATAAGCTTAGCGACAAACTGTAAAATTGACTTCAAAAGACAAAGTATTTTAGTTGTTCGTTCTTCTAGAATAATGCGAATGTCGTCAAGACAATAGTTGTTAAAATGTTAAACTACCTTCATCCGTTCATCTCGCTACTGATTTAGTTTTTTTCGACACTAACAAAGTTTATATTACAGATACATTTACAACGAAAGATATTCTAAAGATATTTTGGTTATAACGTATAGTAACGTTCAGACTTTACCCTAAAGAGCTACTAATTACTGTCTAAAGTCGATCCATCTATTAATATTAATTATCCCTGCCTTATCAACTTCACAGTCTCCCCATCTGCAGCAACTATAAAGTGTTAAGTTTATATATGACTATTTAAACATCGATCAACGCTATACCCCTAACACACCCTGGGACGGACATAGTAATTCCCTAGATGTCCATTATTATAATCTCCTCAGCGATCAAACCATACAAATTATTCTAGTAGAAAAAAGCACGACGACGCGGGTAGGTCTTTGACAGAATAGTAACACGCAAGATAACAACTGATACCATTCCCTCACTTAATTAATATCGCGGTTCAAAGTCTTAACTCTCTTTTTGATTTCATTCTACATGGTTTGTTTTTGCAGTACCACCCAGATGGCATTCCCATACATTGCAAGTCATCACCCAAAAAATTGTAAGCCTGAGTAATGGTCTAGATTCGTCATTCATTACATGAGGCCTAGGCCATAATCTCGACGAAACACTAGTATCTACAAGAAACCACGATTCAAGCAGATACAAGATATCCCAGCGAAATCCCGCAGAGGTGGCTATTTATTTACTGATCGTCATGGGGCTCAAGGAAGACGGAATGGAATGCCTTTTATAAAATGGTAGAAATCTAACACCAAGAGCAACAACCGAAGCTCGAACAGACAATGAAGAAAGTTCGCTCGCAATCTAAAACCATTATATTTCATGACCCAAGCTTCCTTTGGGTAACTATCGTTGTACATGGTGATCTGAGGTCCTTCACAGTGCCTCAGTAGGTAAGCGAAGGACCTCTTCAACACCAAAAAAGGCCGAAAAGATCAAAAAACCATCGGGAAAAAAAAAGCAAACCTCTACAAGGCAAAGACTTCTTGATAGACAATCACAGGAGCGCCACTACAAGTAAAAGTCCGCATATCAAGGCCCTACCTAGTATGCTCAGATCCGTAATTATGTGCTGCAAATGAGTAAGCTCCTTTATCTCACCCCTGGTAATATACAACGCGATCTCAAAAGAATCTCCACCACAGGAAGATTACAATGAACAATCCCAACCCACCGAGCGGTCCATACTGCTTCAGCAGCAACTCCCAATTGATCCTTACAGCCGCCTGCTTGTACTTCTTACTATCCTCTCTCAACCTACTACTCACTTCGCCCATCTTTTCGAGACTGTCTCCACGGTACAGTAAATCCTCAATATTCTTCGTCATGACCTTTGTCACGTCTCGTAATTCGTCATTCAGCTTGTCAAGATTCTGCGTGGCGCGGCTGTCGGAGTATGTAGCTTTTGTGCGGGAAATGAACGTATCAAATTCCATGAAGGCGTAGGGTCGGAGGATGGTGGACATAACTTGTTGGGAAGGGTAGGTGGTGCTGAATTCATTGCTGAGATCTGAGAGGTAGGTGAAGGCTAGTTTTCTGGGGTATGATCGCTCGCAAATGCAGATGTATATTATGTCGGAGGAGATGAGGTAACTAGGAGCGTGTCAATGGCAGTTTCAAGTTATGTAGTCGTTGAATTCCAGGAAATGCTAGGGAGACTACTCCAAGAGCCCTTTCCGCTCTTCCTCCACCATTTTTCAGATCCTATAGTCGGCAGAGCACTTGCTAAGCCCAACGGATTTGGGCAGCATAACCCTCCGTGAAAGAAACATGTCCTTTAAGAATGATTCCTTCCGTTAGGCCAGCAGCAATACGGCGGAGTTTCCATTTGACCAGAATACAAATCCTCCTTGCCTTGAAGTACCATATGTACTCATGGTTCTCGGGCTGCCTGACAGAAAAGAGGCACCTACTGTATCGTGTATGAACCGCTCTCAATAGACGCCTGTGGTTCCGAGTGTCGACTCAGCTTCCGCAGAATGATTTTAATTTGTGATTTGACTTCGGAGAGCGATGAATCGGTCTGTTTTCGAATAAATTAACTATTTATTTCTTGGAAACGATGGAATAGTATAGCGGGCGAGGGTACCTGTTCGTTCTCGTCGACTGAGGCGCAGAGCATGAGGCCTGGGAATTACCATTAGCGGGGTTCTCCTGTTTCCTCATGTAGCAGCGATAATTACCATCAAGCCGCGCAATTTGTGTTGATTTGATCATCTTGCTTCTGCGAGCCTGCGTTGGGGTTTCCTCTCTTTGTCTTGTTGGTAGAACGCTGGCGCGCGGTCCCTACAATGGTAATCTGGCAGAGTTGCCCCTTGAATTATCTGTAGAACTCAGAGAAAGTGCTGCACAGTCTAAAATCAGTGGTATGAGGAGGGGGGGTTCTCCAGGCTGCGCTGCGATTACGGTGGAAGTGGAATGGACAAAGTGCTCTCACAGAGGCTCAATTGATCAAACTTATTGGGAGCTCATTGATAGGTACGCGCAATGCGAAAGTTGTCCTCGGCTAAACAATTCGCCGATATTCGCCCATTTCAGCCTCACCCTCACACTCCATGTCTTCCTACCAAATACTTCCAATTCTCATTGTGAATCTGGATCTGAATCATTTCCGACTCTTGAGTGGAAGAACAATTGACATGACTGTTTGCGAATATAACCATTTCTATATTCAATCTCAGCCCACACCTTGTCCGACTCCAGCGACAGCCATCACCATCCGCATTTGAGTGAGACTGGGATATTCCACTTGGAGACCTCAAATACACTTGCATCAAAAGCACCTTCAAAAGGATGATCTGAGAATCAGAGAAGTTTAGCAAATTTTCGGCATGATAACCGACAAGCAAGGTTAGTCAATGAATATGTTAGTTACTCAGTCATCAATGGTTGTAGGATCAATGGAGCTCATCAGGAAGTTGGCTACTACAAATGTCTGATAGAAATTCACCAACCACATTCTCTTTCATATCGTATTTATGTTTAGCCTATGATTTGAGATGTCTGTAAGACAAATTTAAGATCAAAAGGCTGTACACGTCCTACTCTTCTCTTGTCTTGTCGGCTTTATTCTTCTTTCGTTCATTCTCGGTTAAATTGACTTTGAAATCTTTCATACTCTAAGCACCTAGAGCCTTTTTCTTATCAAACTAACAAACCTCAGGTGAAGGTTGGCCTATACATCGTCCCACAGATCTGATCAATTGAAGTGGAGTCTAACCCCCTTTCTGGGATTGCGAAAAGCCAATCCATCATTCGCCCAGATTATCGAAGTCCATCACGGAAAGAACAACTTCTGAAGTCTTACTTTCCACTAGCAAGAATCAGCCTGAATTGAGCTCAATCTCAACAACCAGGTCGGCTTCCACCATGACCAGAAAACTAAAGCTAAACACCCGCACCAAAGGGGGTCGGCCCCGCAAAGAAAAAGACATATGGGACCAATTCGAGATCTTAGGATCAGAAGATTCAATCGCCTACCGCGAAGAAATCAACATCCAAGTAAGCTCCACTTACCCATCCACCATGAACCCCAAACTTACAAGCTCCAGGCAATACTCAACCACCCAACCGCCCAAGCAATCTTCGCCAGCACCAGCAACGAGAAAGTCTCAACTCTTCTCAGCAGCGGCGAAATCACCCGCACAGTAACGGAATTCAAAGCTGACGGCGCGGCGGGAAAACACGACGCCAAATGGATTGCAGAGGCTATAGTTGCTTCTGAGCGACGGGCCGCAGGGGAATACGATGAGTTCATACAAGCGCGGTTCATGAGAGATTGGGGTGATGAAGGAGGAGAAATGCTTTCTGATTCCGAGTCAGATTCAGAAGCTAGGAAGAAAAAGAAGCAGAAGTTGGTGGCCAATAGCTCGGTTTTGACGCTCAACACGAATACCTCTGCTACTGTTGGCAATGCCGTTTCGA
This sequence comes from Hymenoscyphus albidus, assembly GCA_911693285.1. Lineage (NCBI taxonomy): Eukaryota > Fungi > Ascomycota > Leotiomycetes > Helotiales > Helotiaceae > Hymenoscyphus > Hymenoscyphus albidus. Next base: position 448,215 of record CAJVRM010000116.1, on the reverse strand, counting down.
GTAGCAGTAACGGTAATGGTAACGATATCTTACCTTCGAAAAGAGGAACACAAAACCACACGGTTCGAGAATCCCCTTCATACTCAGACTTCTCAGAGCTCTCAGAGTTGGGCTCTTCGCCTTCTCTTTCCTTTATGAATGAAGGCTCGTCTGCTCCCGAGTACCATATTTAATAGTGTTGAGTTGACCACCAACGGCCTCCAGTCAACGGAAACGGAAATTCACAATGATAATATGATGGAAAGGAATGGATCGGTTCCGGATAGTGATCAAGATGTCTCCTTCACTGCGAGTCCAGCTGCTGTTCCAGATCTGCAGAGTCCTGAGAATTTGACAGGTGCTTCGCGATAGCAGAGGTTTTCAGAACCAGTCTGTTGGTTTTTAAGACAGGGAGTTCTGGAGTGGGTACGAGATAGGAATGTGAATAGCTATCGCCTGAGAAGATGATGGTAATAAGGAATGAAATATCATTGAGACAACTGCTTGTACTTTTCATTTTCCTAGAGTGCTCAACGTAATGGTGGAATTTATAAGATGGGCATGGTCCATGGATAGAACTATTCTTGTTGTCAAGTAAGTCTGACTAATTCTTCTGGAAGAATCATCTAACTTATAAATTGAGACTAGGAAAAACTACTTAAGTCTCATATCACAGGAAATCCTTCTACTTTCTATGTTTATATCCCCACATAGATGATACCAATGACCTTTACTTGTTTGTATATCTCTTAGATCTGTGATGGAATATCCACAAAGTCACGAATTGTACATAGAACAGTACTGTTGATCCAGAGGCCTTGAGCCTAATCGTGCAGCAACTGACCCATATCAGACACAGACTGATCACTCATCAATCCCAACACTCCATGCCTTACGCAAAAACACATACACAAACACAAGCACAAGAAATCAAACAAAATCCATCCAAAGAATAGGAAAGAACATTCACATTAAGTCCATCAAGGATATCTCCCGCCTCAAAGTTATCAAAATACAAGACAAAACCAAATCAAGTAACCATCTATCCATCCAGCAAGCACTCTGACTTTCCAGAGCCATCTTCTGCCTTCTCACAGTCCGACTTACATTCCCGTCCCCCCAACGCGCACGGAAACCCATAAAGACACAACAAGAAAATAACGACCTACTCCCCAACTCCAAACGATGCATAAAGTCCCGTCCACAAACGAATCCCACATCAAAGTTCCCCTGATGTTACATACTTTCTCTTTTCAAGTCCTCTTTGCTAATGTATTTCCTCTTTGTATCGTACCACAGCGTCCTCCCATTATGTTCTCACCCCCCTACCCACCCCTCAACGTCCCATGCGATTACCTCTAGGGCCCCCAGATGGTAAACCCGCTTTGGGACCCATAGGGAGTCCTCCCGCCGGTCTTCGAGCACCAGCGTTCTTTGGGGGGCCATAGTTGTTTGCTGGAGGGGCATTGTATCCGCCTCCAAAGTCGTTGGGTTGGTTGTACTGTTGCTGCGAAGCGCCAGGGTATGGTCTATTGGGTTGGTCGTAAGTGGGTTGGTTGTAAGTAGGTTGGTTGTAAGTGGGTTGGTTATTGTAGTTGGATGTGTTATCCAACGAGTTGGATCTCACGTCGGGTAGATTTGGAGCTGCGGCATTTCTGGGCTGGCGATTTTGTTTGGCAAATTTGTCTCCCAGTCTTCTTGCGGTAGTGGATCCAACTGCTGCTTGCGATGCAACGTTTGGGTTGGGGCTGGAAAACATTGGTCTTTGTGGTTCGTCGCTGGTTGATCTTGCTGCTCCTGGGCGCTGCTGGATGTTGCCATATGGACTTGCCACATTTGTAGGGACGTATGCAGCTTGCTGCGGTTCATCTGTAAATATCGCAAGCCTTCTGGTCTTCTCATCATCCACAACCACTCGTGTATGCTCCTTTCCTGTACGCTGGTCTGTTTCAACTATTGCCCTCGTACCCTGGGGTTTGAACCCTCGACCTTGTTCGGTATAGTAGCCTCGTAGAACACGCGCAATGTTGGTCTCATGGACCGTCTGGCCATCACTTTCAGTCGCGAGAAGATTCTGTCGAAGATTGGCCACGCGACTGGAGAAGCCTGAGAGATAGTTGGACATGTTGGGCGGAAAATACAGGTAGGCACCTAGGCTGAGGGCATGGAGGTATTCCCGTCAATGGTTCAATGAATGTTGAGAATGTTGAAAATGTCGAGAGGGGACTTGTGCGGCGAAGAAAGTTGGGAGGTGTAGTTGTCATGTACAAGTATTTATGAATCTTACACTGCTTGGGCTCTGGTGCAGGTGGTTGAAACATTGCATGTTTTGCGATCCGTGAACCCCACACGAGGCTGAAAGCTGCGGGTGCAGGTGATGCAGGGTGCATACTGTACTCCTAGGTCGGAAGCGCTAATATCAATTTGTATAGCAGGTACCAAGTAGACATTAACCTCTCCAGCTTCCAAGGTTACATTAGGCATCTAGTACTCAAGTATATAATTTCTCAAATCGTGAACCCATTCTAATAAATTTTGGACTAGCAAGACTAATTATTGCAAGTAGCGACTTATATGCCCATTTGACACCCAACGCCGGGTTTGGTCTGTCTGGCCCAATATCCCACAGCCAAAACCCCCATGTAATAGCTTCGTACAGAAATGCAATTAGTGTCGTACCAGTTGTCTAGGCCTTTCCTCCATCTCCTCTTCATACTCAATTTCCATCCGTGCCAGCTTCTTGGGTTTGGCTTTGGACACGGGGGCCTTCTTCCGCTTCGCGCCAGCAGCAGTATCGTCCTCGCTGCTGTCGCTATCATCATCCTCGTCGCCCTCGTCAGTAGCAGCGTCCTCCTCACTTCCAAGCCAATCCTCTAAGTCTCCCAGATCTTCTTCTTCTTCGCCTAGGTCACTGACGTATTCCACTTCCCCAACACCCTCTTCTTCCTCGTACTCCTCTTCATTCTCGAATTCATCCTCCTCAATCCCTTCGTCCAAATCCTCGTCCCGAGTACCTTCGCCACCTCTCTCTAAGCCTTTGAGTACCTTTTTCCAGATCGCCTCGCTGACATTCAGTGGCTGGTCGCCATAAGCCCCACTTCTTAATCTCTCGATCAGCTCTCTCTCAATTGCCCTTTCAACCTTGGCTGCTGCCTCTGCCTTTCTCTCACGAGTCTCCTCACGCCTTCTCACCTTTGGCGCCAGCCGAGGAACCAACTTTTCGCCGAGCCTCTCATCTTCCTTAGCAATTCGTCGCATCCGGATTCCAACTTGAGTCAATCTCGTAAGTCTCTGCTTGCATTTGTGGATGAGGAAGTTGGGCCAGTAGATCAATCGCTCGTCGACTTGTTGCAGCGCCTTGGCATAGTTTTGCGACAGCTTTATTCGTTCCCACAGCTTTGATGGCATGTGCGCGCGCTCGATAGTTTTCATGTAGAGGTAGAGGGTACCAGTGTCGGGATTTGCGCGAACGGTAGCATACCGAGAATTTGCGAGAGGGCAGGACTGTCGATTACAGAGACCAGTGACATTGTATTCATTGCGACAGAAATTCTTCTCCTTCGTGGTTCTATGCAAATAATGTCAGCTCTGCAAACTCGGCGTGATCTGAGGGAACAAACTTGAGCTTAAATGAACAGAACTGCTGATTGATAACCTGCCAAACGATCTCGTCGGAAGACATTGCTTAAGGATAGATGCGATAGTTTTCAACTGGACTGCGCGCAGTACTGATCCTCGAATATCTCGTTGTTGTTGTTGTAGAGTTGGCGGGGTCCAGGTTGGATCGAGTATTTTGAGGAGGCCGATTTTTTTCTGGGGGCCGCAAGGGTGCAAGGATGCGAGCGTTATTCTGCCGGTTTTAAGCCGACGCAGGTGAACCGCAGCCAATCAGAGGTGAAGTCCATCATCATGGATCTGATTGGCCCACATTGCTGTAATGGACAAGAGGAGGAGCTCTAACTCTACTCCGTGGTAAATCTACCTAGGTAGGTACTCTTAGTAGGTATGATATAGCATTTGACGCTACTAGGTAGGTAACATTTAAATCCAGTTTCTTTAACACATAATTGGTCTCCTAAAACTTCAGCAAATTTAATCCCGTAAAAATGGGTTTACTACAGCTAACTTTCTTTCAACTGCTCGAGTATTGAGGGGTTTGTCCATACTAAGGCAATAAAAAAGCCATTGAGGATCGGGAACACTGTATGAATTTTGCGAATTTGATATGGCAAAAATGTGCACTTTCTATGACTTTAAGAGGTGTTTGGTGTCAAGGATAGAGAAGTAAAAGTATAGTGTTGGAGTTTCAACTTTCTACAAGATTATACCATAACTGTTCTACGAGTACACTGTTTGAGTCAATGTCTTAAAGCATGTGTGTCTAGAAGAAAGCTCAAATCGCACACAAACTATGAGAAGATATGACGGTCATTTAATTTTATTATAGTTCAATCTACATACCATGCCCTATTAGTTTCAATCTTAGAATAATCAACCATAGGATATCCTTTGAAGTTCGTTTCGCTTTGCGTTCTTTACGGCTCTCTATGTAATCACCGCAAGCTTTCAAGGCGACTTCTTTATGATCTAGCTGCGCCACCAAGTCCCAGCTGCGCTCTGTTTTGGGATTGTCTTGCCTTAGTATCTTCTTATTTATATCATACAATTCATGAGACATGACTTTTCCTGCTTCTCTGTCTTCAGCACTGCCATATCCTCTCGCATAATGCTCGACCAGTTTGGTCATCGTAAGAACTGTGTCCGGGTTCTCTGGACCGAAGAAGTCATGTTTTTTCTGTGTTTCCAGTACCGCACGGTACAAAAGCCCATCCTTTTCGTACTGTCGAAGTTCATGGTATACTTCTGCCAAATCGCGTTGGAGGCAAAGCATAATCGGCTTGTGCGATCTGTGGGCTGCCGTCATGTATTCAATCGCTGCATTTAATGCATGCTGATAAACATGCCAGCTCCCAGTCTCTACTGTCCAACGGTTACTTGCGGACTCCTCTGTGCTCGGAAACACTACCTCGTTTACCAAAAGGAACTTCTGGTTAGGTCTCCGGCTGGCAGTAGAATAAATATCTAAAGGCTCCTGTGCCAGTAAACAGAAACCTGGGTAGAATGCCCAACCGTCGACATTTTCATCCGAAAACCGTTTCACATAATCCCAGTCTTGATCATCTAGCTTGCATTGAGATATTTGCTTTCGGACCTGCTGCCTTTTTTCAAACCAATCCTCCGCTTCCGGACAGGCCAATCCATTTTTTGGCCCATACATGGGGTTCTGTTCTGTGATTGAATCTGCGCGGCTAGTGTACATTTGTGCTCGTAAAAATAATATCGCACCTCTTTCTAACGTGCTGATACCTGGTAAGGTGCAACCCCTTCCAATCACTTCCTCTGCTTCGTCGTATTTTTTCTCAGAGATCAGGTGCGTCACAAGCTTTGCGATCAAGTCAAGAGCATCAGAATTCATACAATCGATCAGATCACGCCTATATTCTTGGTCCTCTTCGAGTCGACTTTCCCGAATAGAAGATTGTGTCGTTTGCTCGCTATCTGGATCGATGCCTCCTTCCATGTCTTCATAGTGAGTACCGTATTTATTGGTTTACAAGATAACATATTACATACAAAAAGTCTGTCCAGGGACCAATATGAACCTTATACGCTGAAAAAAGTAATATCTTAATTATTAAATTTGCCCCACCTTTTTAGGGTTTATGTTCCCCGCCACTCCCAGCCTTTATGTTTTACCCCCAACTCCATCTAATCTTCTAATTATTTAACCATTCCATATTCATGATTTAGGTACATTCTTGTAGGAAGAATGAGACGTGGAATGGGTCCTGAAATCGTTGTAAGAAGTGGCTATAGGGAGTTAGTCATAGATTAAGCGAGTGATAGGAGGGTAAATGGGAATAGCTTCAAAAATATATGCTACTTTTTTATATGCTGATTGTTGAATATACTTTTACGAGTTTAGCTCTGAAATCCCGAGTCTTTTAGAGTATATAGTGGTGCTAAAATAAGTGTAGAAAGATTAATATAAAAGTATCGATCTTAGATTCTAGCTCTTTAATTGGTTAGAATTGTAAGATACTAATCCTATGAACTTTTGGAATAATATACGATATACGTATGTTATTTTAAAGAGGAATGTTATTTTGTAATCTAATTAATACGGTAATAAGGTGATTCAGAACCGAATCTGCGTGAGGAAGGATTCTAGAACAAGCCTCCTTTGGACAGCCTTCTCTCAATTGAGAAGGGGAACTATCATTGATCTCCCAAAGAGCCCACACAAGTTGGTTCAAGCAGTAACTGTACGAATCCTGCCAGTCTCGCATTGCTAGTTGTACTAAAGCATGCATACTAAAGGACTACTCATCTCGGCTCAGAGTTATCATCGAGTAACCCTGCAATACACCCAGTGCAGCCTCAAATTGAGCCAAAGACCAATTACCACGTCGTAGAAGATACTTTGGTATATCTTGTCTGTTGAATAAGCACATGAAGGAAAGTATCTCAGAAGCATGAGGGTAATTGTAATCAATCCTTTCCATCATTTCATGTATTGTTATAAAGCACCAGAGTTGGTGTCAAGGAGAACACGGCTCCGAAAATGCTGGCACCCGCGTCTATGCAGTGTAAACCCTCTTCCAGCACGAAATCATATCAGTGATCGTGACAAACCGTATCCCTGTGCCTGGAGAAGGCTATGAATTTTAGGCGTCAATGTTGCACTCGACTGGCCCAGGCTCGGTGAGCAGGTTTTGAGGAAATATATAATAACCATTCCCCGAGCAGCCCGCAAATCCCATTAAGTTTGGGAAGTGAGATGGAAAGTCCATCAGCAATCACATGCTCCCCCGAGCAGATACGCGTGGATGCAGGAAACATTCCGTTTCTACACAATGATGAGCTCTACAGAAAGCTGCATATCGACCCAGAAAACAACTTCCCAAACGAAAGCCTCCATCAAAAAAGGATACACTTCCAGGCGAACCACGAGTCTCCCTCACATCTTCTCAACTCAGTAACTTCTTGAGAATATCGCTCACAACCCCAGATCCAAATGCATTCACACCACATCTCTGGAAAGTTGCAACTCAATCCAGTTCTCACATCACAGCCCTGACTTCTCAACTCGTCCGCGGAAGAACCATAATCATGAGTGAGAATCCAGGCCAAAAAGGGTAACAAACGGACGGAACAATAATGGCAGTCAAAGGTCTGATTGATGCGAAAGATTTTTCAAACGGCTCAAGACAACTATGGAATTAACCCAGAAGATCTAGGCTAAGTACATGAGCTGATATAGAAGGCTAGAATAATGGTAGAGCCATATAGATGCGTTCTTGTCCCAAGATGGTAAAACGTGATCGGTTCTTGGTCACATGATTTGCATTCATTTCCTGGGCCTCATGAGCTTCATTTCTGGTCTTGAAGAATATGATGAAGATAGCCAGAGACGTATGGGCAATACCGAAAAGCCTCTCAACTTTCCGCTGGAACGTCCTCCTCCCCAAACGGCCACCCCTCTTTACTCCACACATCCCCAACTCTCGTCCAAGTACCCATACTCTCAACCTCCTCTTTCCCCAACCTCAATTCTCCTCCCTCGGTATGGTAAATATGTGGAAACCCACCAAGTCTGCCCTCAGTATCCCAGCAACCTCCCTTCTCCTCCGGACCCAGACCTTTGGCCATCTCCCATTTGATCCGTGATTCCACGCGTTCGTACGGAACTCGAAGGATGACCACTGAAGGGGCTGAGATGAAGAAGTTTTGCAGCGTGCCGAGAATTTGCTTAGAAGTGCTCATGTGGATGAAGCCATCGCGGCTGTCAAGGTCCGAGAGGGGTAGGCAGTCTGGAAGGGGTGATGGGGGAGAGGCGGGGAGGATCTTGTAAACGTATTTTGGTGGGCCTGGAGGTGATGACATTCTGGCTGTGGTTGATTTCGGGTTTGCGGCTTGTAGATATGACAATATGTAGGACGGGTATAGAGATTGTAAGTCTGAAGATTTCAAATAGCGAGGGTTCGCTTTAATCAGGTGATTTCGCGTTGATAACGTGACAGGTTACTCCTTCTGGAATAATCTGAGGGCAACGACTTTGTATCTTTTAAGTTGCTTGATTGTTTGAAGCACTGGAATGAGTAAAGCTTAAGGAGAATTCAGGGTTGTGAAAGAGTCGATTACTACTATTCTTTTTGCCCACAATGAGACTTATAAGCTTTTTTTACCTAAACAGGAAAGACTTAATCAACCGATGAGCTGAAAACGTCCGGGACTATTACTACAATAAATAAAGAACTACAAGCCAGGACTCATCTAATTCTTGAAAGCCACCTTACAAGGATACATCTCGGCTGGATGAGCACCACACTTCTCTATCTGGTATGCACGGTCGTTATCAACCATTTCTATGCCTTTAGAAGGATGCATTTTGTCCCACTCTTCATAAGCCGGAGAAATATCGAGTGTCGCAAGGACAACTGCAAGCACAGTTTTGATCTCCAACATAACCAAGCCTTGACCGATACAATTCCGAGGGCCGTGTTCGAACGGCCGCCAGGCACCTTTGACTGGGTAAAGTTCATGCTCTGGACCAACAAGCCAGCGTTCTGGAATGAACTCATCGGCACGTTTCCAGTATTTGGAATTTCGATGAAGACCATGGTGAATAATCCAGATATTTGTACCCTCGGTTGGATACCTGTTTCCATCATCGTCAACAAGATCTACTCCTGGAGCGCCGGCACGGATACCCGATGCCCCAGGGTATAGGCGCATTGTTTCTTTGATGATAGCAGTAGTATAGGGTAAGTTATTGAGTATATGTGGTTTCGAGGAGATCTTGGACGGAATTTGGGAACTGTCTGAGCCGAAGACGAGCTCATGCTCCTCTCGAATGCGTTTTAGTGCTGTGGGATTTCGAGCGAGCATATGGAAGCAGTAGACTATGGAACTACTTGTCGTATCGTGACCCGCGAAAAGGAAAAGTCGAATCTGGTTTGTAGCAACCTTGACAAAATCTTTGTCTAGCTTCTCAGGTTTGGGGCTTCCGGAAGGTTGAGATTCTATGAAACTCCTAATGGCCAGATCCATGATTGAAGTGCTAAACTCCTCATCGTTCTTTTCCTGGTACAGCTTCCAGCGTTTTTGTAACTCATCTCCGATGAACCTGTTCATTTGACGACTGTTGTGCCACTCCACGAAAGGTCTCAGAGGATGCCATCGCTGCCATGGATTTACTTCTTCATTTGACCCATGCCACGATATTTGGCTGAGCAAAGCATCAGCGAGAGGATTCCAACCCCTTTGAGAGTTGAGTCTAGTGTTCCTATTCTCTTTATGAGTAAGGTATATGAAAGTGGTTGATTGTCGACCTACAGTACACTACGTCCAATCAAATCCATTGTGAACCGCAGAGTAATTTTGTCAAGTTGGAAAACATCCCCCTTTTTCGCGTGCTCGGCAAGAATCTCACGATATACCAAAGTCTCATCTACCAGGCCCGGGACGTGTGTGAGTAGATTTGCTGCGCTAAATCCTAGATTGAACATTGCACGCCATGGTTTCCAGGCCTCAACAGACATGTCGAAAAGGCTCTCACCACCTGTTAAAGGTGCAAACCACGGCTTCAGTTCTTCCGGTCTCAGCAGCATCAGATCACTTTGTTGCGTTGCCTGTATGGCCATCGTGGGGCTGGTAACAATCATAAATGGAACTCCAAACGGCCATAAATCAAGATAACAGAATCCGGATTTTGGAAACTTGCGGGATATAGAGCCGAATGTTACTACCATATGAATGCCGGTGGGAAGACTATCTAGAACCTTTTTAATGGCCAGAAGATGTCCGAATATCAGGCTGTGTGGAGGCATGGGCTACGATAAGTCAACACGACAGAGGAATTGAACAGGTACTTCATGAACCACTTACCATTCCTTGCTTCCGCAGTTTGACAAAAGCGCTTCGGGCACGCCATCCTTTGAAAAAGACATACAGAAAAGTGCCTACACAAGCAGTGTATAGTACCGCCACGAGAGAAGACACGCCCAAGTTTTCAGTTTGCATGATCAATGAACACGAGGGGCGACCAGAGGGAGTAGAGAGTGTATGAAGAGCAAGCTCGGCTCCCTTCGACTGTGGAGTAATATAGTAGTTGCAAATATGTGGGCGGGATGTTGGATTATTATCTTGAGATTGGCTTTCTTCAATATCCTTAAGGTTTTCTTGGCTGGGTAATCGCTGCGAAACCGTCACCGTCTATAAGTAGGGGGAGTAACCCTGATCAGCGAACATTTTCACCACGAAGCAGAGTGTCCGGATCCCAAGTCGATTACGATTTTATTTAATTCTGGGTTGCTGTCAAGACAAGGTTCAGCTTTCTATTTGGGGCGATCATGTGAATTAGCGTTTACTGTACCTACTACCTAGCCCAGCCTAGGTAGCATTATCACGGACCCTCGAAAGTGGAGTACGAATGGTCTATGGAGGCTGGGCTGGATTCGGAAGGGACAACCAGGACCCATTTGGTCACGGAGGCAAGCGAGCGGCGTAAATACTGATGCAAAGGGAGGGCACATTTCCACACGCAACCGGAGTAAGTGAAATTCAATTGCAGAAAAGGGGAACGAAAGCCCACGTCGGGTTTTTTTTAATGATGAATTACTTTTGACCCTCGTCGTTCTCTTGTCCTAACCTGTGCAGCACGCATTTTGCAATTTTTCTTTCTTCATATCTCGTCCTCTTCATCGTCGAAATCCTCACGATCCTCATCTCCCATATCATACAGAATTCTACCACCCTCACCCGCACCACTTCCGCCTCCATCTTTCTGCGCATCAAAATACGGAAGCACCACATTCTCTCGATCCCGCTTCTGCTTCTCCGTCAAGCATAGGTTGAAAGTCGTAGCCATGTCCTCTGGATCTTCTCCTTCACCAGAAGCAGGCTGAGAGAATGTGGGTGTGAGATAAAGAGGATGTTCATCTAGCAAGATAACCTCCGGAACGCTAGATTTTGTCGACGAGTAGCTGGGAATAAGAACAAAGTCCTCGACAATTCCTCGACCGGAGCGACGACGTAATTCTGCATGTATGACAATTCCGTTCTCTGCACCGGAAGTTTGGGAATTCTTTGTGAGGGAAATAAGAGCTCCCTCTGGAAGAGATGATAAGCCGAATGTAGGAGCCTGCAGACTTTTATCTCGGGCCCGCTTTTGTGCTAGTATTTGGGGGAGAGCAGAGAGGGTGAGAATGCTGGTTGAGAGGTAGGTGAGAGTTGTCAAAGGGTGTGGCGTGTAGAGTGCTGTGCTTTGATGGGGAACAGGAACATCCAAGTGATAGGTCGCTAAAAGGGAGATTTGAGGGCTTAAAAGAAGAGAGGAGAGGAAGTTTGAGATGTGAGAGGCGTAGAGGGTACAGAGAGGAGTTAGTGTGTCGACTATAAGGAGGTATTCTGTAACGAATCATTAGCATGTGCATGGGAATGAAAGTACGTTGTAATAGTAGCAGAGACTTACTCGGAGGTACAGAACTTGAAGATGGGACGGGTGCCTGCGGGATATGGGAGACGATCTCACTTCTCAGTGCCGCGAGAGCCATTGACCGCGCTGTTATGAAGACGTCTGCCTCAAAAGAAATCTTTTTCCAAATCGTTGCAAAAGATATGAATATGATTTTCGTCTTTGAGATCTGGCAGTTTTCGGGTCAGATTTTATCACTCAGAAACCTTTTGCTTTATGAAAAGAATAAGATCATTATTGAGTCAGAGGGGGCCATGCCACGTGACATGGAGAGAGGCGAAACCCAGAAATTGAATGGCAATTTGGGATACCCAGCAGTCTTTTAAATGAAACAAGTACTTCGTCAAGTGAAAAGGCAGAAAGGGGAAATTGAAAATTTGAAGGAAATTCCTCGCGCATACCTTTGCCCTTCTCACAAACTCTCTCACAACACCTCCACTTCTCTGCTCCAAATTATCAAGCAACAAAGTAAAAGGGCTCGCGCCATCTCTCAAATTTAGAAGTTTTTGAAAGAGAAGAGTGTTGTGTGTTTTGCGCTGTTGCAATGGTGAAGGCGCCATCTTCTCAAAAGTTATGAACAGTTGAATGCGTTTTGGTGGGGTAAGGTGACAGTAAAACTTGAGTTCCTCGCTTCCGAAACCCGGGCCAACTTTCCGGATTTCGGCCCGAACTATTGCTTCAACTTGTCGAAATTATTTTTATAATATCCAGCCAATAGCAAGGTGTAAAACAATGGGGCCTTCGTTATTGACCATTCTTTGAGTGAAGGGGGGATCGATAGTATTAAAAATTGGAGAATAAATTATGAGAAATTTGGGCAATGCTTAAAATACTCATGGCTCCAGGAAAACTCAGAAGGATTTTTCAAATATGTTCGTAATTCCCCAATACTTTCCAGACGTAGGAGGTTCAGAACAAAGGCTTTGGACTCTGGAGTAAACTACCAAGTAAGGACCCTTGAATGACTGATTCCGATTCCCTAAACTAGGAATTGGGAAAACGACACTGAATTGAACGCAGGCGCAGGAATCTTATGAGAACATGAAAGGATGCTAGATATTTCCAGGGCTAAATTTCTACAAGACTTCCTATTATGTAGCCAAATCGCTTTATTTAAAGTGGAATTATCTGTTTCTAGGTCGTAGCCTGTAAGATATCAAAAAGCAATTTTCGAGCAGTGTGAGAATGAAAGTATAAACGCGACTAGAACTAGAGCTATTTTATTTTATACCCCAAGACGACAGGTCCTTAAGCGAGGACCTCATCTGTGCCAACATCTCAACCTTCAAACGCCATAAATGTATTCAACTTAATTAAATCTCTTATGTCTTATCGTTGACTCCAACTTGAGGCGTTTGAATGACTGCGAGATAAAGCCTCGGTGATGATACAAAGTGAACTGAGGCATCGCCCTCAAACTCTCGTCTCGCAGTCAGACTAGAGTGTAGGTCGCACAACTGCAAAGTGGTCGACGGTTGGCACTTCCCATGAATTGGCTTCTAAGCAGAACTGCGAACTAGTTACGGTTGTTTATTACTAGCTATTCATACTACCGGAGCATTCCGGTTATCGGTTGATTAGAAGAGAAGAAACAGCAGTAACCCATTTCGGGATTATTTTCTAGGTCAATTAGAAATGGGTAACCTAGATATTTTAGCATAGCCACTTTAATTGTCGTAGGTTGTTTCGTTAACAATCGACTTACGGGTACGCTAATAGAAGTCGCCACTTTTAAAAAATGATAACCCCGTCACACAATCATCATATCGCATCAAGTCTCTTTCCCTTCTTTACAATTTGCAACTGCAACTGCCTCTTATTACTATCTTCGACCTATATTACATCTCTATCTTCAACAGTAATGTGTCTACATCGTTAGGCCCGACCGTCCGAATAGGATTACCTCCATATTTGTATCACAGCAGATTTGAAGTAAAGATTTCTTGGAAATCCAGTAGGACATATATGATATATCTAACGTACGAGTAAGCTTACTGTGGCTCCCAACGAAAAGAAGATCTTTTCACCCAGTGGTTGAAAATGGAATTTCTAGCTCGCGTCATCATTGTCATTTCCATTTCCTTTGTAAACTTCAGCGACAATCTCAAGTCTCGAAGTGGGACGCCGTGGAGGCTGGAGCATCCGTCTGCCTTCAACTGTACTCGATACGAGGGTTGAAACTGGCAGTTCATTTTGGAACCAATCGCTGATTATCGCCCTCGTTGTTCTGGAGAGGATTGAAAGTGGGGAATTCTAGAGGCGCAGCTGCAGCATGAAGTGTGCTGCTGTGCCTTTTTTGCTTTTCCTCATTTCTATCTGTATCCGCAATTTGCGTCCCCCCAATTACTTTCACTTTTTCCCTTCTACGAATATCATTCTAATAGTTTTTGACGATGGGATACTCATCTCATCACTAAGCAAGTCTCAAGTTTCCACTTGTCCTACCAATACGTGAGCGTACTTCTGTACACATCCATCAAGTTGGCTTCATTGGCGTACCACGATCGGAAAAATCAAAGCCTCTGACGCGCTACTGCAAGAAGCAACCAGGATAAATCAGCCCCAAAAAGAGCTTCCATGTGGTTTTCGAACCAAACCCAGATCCTGGGAAATGACAAGGTAACATTGCAGAGAAGCATTCTTTGAAATAAGCATAAGCCCCCTGATCTTTAGACGTTCTGTTGACATCGCTTCTCTTTCCTCGGGTTTTCTTCAGCCATTTCATCTCATGCCCACTTCATTTTTATATACTTTTGGTGTTTGACCTCTTAATACCCTCCGATTTCCACAATGGCAAATAGAGGTGGAAACCACGGCGTAACTTTCCTCTACCCACCAACGGGTCTATCCCCCAATTACCTCGATACCATCAATGTAATCTACACATCTCCCTTCTCCGACCCACTGCTCTACACATGGTGTCGTAACGCATCAAACCCATCAGATCTGGTTCAAAGTGATTATCCCCCTCATACTCCCAAGATTACTCAGAGACTAATACCATCCCTCAGAACGAATTGATAAAGTAACGCCCTACAACGGCACCCTTCCAGTAATCCTCGACTACCTCAAAGTCTCCTCATGTTACTTCAACCTTCGTCCCAGCACCACAGCAGGGAACGGAGCCAATAGCGAATCTATCGTACTTCTTCCCTCAGCACGTTCGCCGGTCCCAACAGTCTATGGGTTACAAGCAGATCCAACTTCCACTCCACAGACAAATCCAGAGACAACCCAGGAAGCAAATCCAGAATCAACCCCATCACCTAGCCCATCACCAATCCCAGTAGCAGTCAACCCAGCAAACCCACCTAGCGGCCTCGCGACAGGAGCAATAGCCGGAATCACAATCGGCGCAAGCATTCTTGGTATTGCTCTCATAGCATCCATAATCTTCCTCATCCTGCGAAGAAGACGCCAAAATAACGCCGCTCTCTCAAAAACCGCCCTTCCAGAGAAAACGTACGAAAAAGACCACGTTCACATCAACGGATCCTACTCACCCTCGCCCTCCTACAACCCCAGCATGTCAAGTCCTCCAATAGCAGGTCAAGAAAACCGCTACCCCATCTCCGAAATGAGCGCCTCACAGCCCGGAACGATGGGATTGAATCCCCAGAATGTGATACATGAACTCGGTCCTGGACAGTCGGAGAACAGGAATAGTGAAAAACGACGTTGAATGTTACCAGGAAGAAAATAGCGGAAAACAAAGCCATCGCGATGGGTCTCCTTCACTTCTTCCATACCGCCACCGTACTTCTCTGCCAATCACAGTATCAGCACTCGACATCTCACTAGCTCCAGAACTTCATGGCAATTACTCTGAGAGGGGATCTATTCTTTTCGTAAAACACATTATTAGAAGCAGAAAGCGATTGATTTTTCTCGAGCCGAGCCGGATCTAGTTGGAGAGTGCATATCCTGTCACCTCCCCAACAATTAGTGTAGAATGGGCGGCATAAAGAAGAAAGCGCCGTCATTTGCAATGTATATATATATGGTAACACCATTGGCTTTGGCAGAGAGTAAACATACGAGGGCGGATCGTATTTAAATAGTGATCTTCCAATAACCGAGTCCAACATAACACAGGCTCTCGAATCCATCTCATATTCAAACAACTTCCCACATCAGTCCCACCTAGGGTATAACATCTGATTCCCGTACGTTTTTCCTCAAATCAAAATTGATAAAACTTGAAAGTGTTCATTGCTCCATAGCTTATGTATATATATATAAATACAAGCTACTCTACAGCTCATCCTTACCTTCCGCAACATACTTCCCACCACTCAAATCCGGCATCCCCATAATCTTGACAACAAGACTCGTCCATCCGGTGAAGTGCTGAGTACGTTGACCCTTCCCAGTCTCAGGGTTATATTGTTCCCACGCAAAACCCGTCTCTTGCCATCCATCATAGACAGTCTTGATAAGGTTAAGACGCAGACGGACATAGAGATCCTTGGCAAGTTCCTGTGAAGGTCCTGGGAGCTCGGCGTATTTCTGTGGAACTGTTAGTTGTGTTACGGGTAAGAAGGAGGGGGTTGCGTACCAAGAGTTGCACGACGGCAAGGTAGTTTATGTTCATCCAGATTGGTCCCCTCCAGTAGTTTTCATCTGTGCCATAGAATTTGTCTTTCTTACTCAAACTTCGAAGGCCGAACTCACTCCACAGTTCCTCCTCGTCGCCAAGGAGTTTGAGGACGTGACCGAGTTTCTCACTCTCGGGGTCCAATAAACCTGTGAGGAATGGGAAGAGTGAGATATATCCCTTGTGACAGACGAGTTCATTTTCCTCGAAGTCATCGATTGTGGCGTCGCAGTAGCACTTCTCCTTTTCACTCCAGTGGAGATCATCAATGTTACGGAGAATGGCTGTCTCGATAGTCTTGAGCTCAGCGATATCTTCATCGATGCTGAGGAGGGTAGCAATGTTTTTGAGTGACTTGGTCATCATTCCCATCCATGAGATCAAATCAACATGGAGCTCTCCTGGGTGAGGTGGCTGAGGACGTGGGTAATCATCAAGACCACTGGTGAGAATATGTTGAGGTGTGCGTCCGCGCCATCTGTAACCCTCCTTGGAGCTAAAGGCTTCGCGGTCATAAGATTTGAGATCTCCGGATTGAGTTTTGCGGAACCACTCATAATGCTTCTTCAGTTTGGGATAGAGTTCACCGAGATAATGAAGCGCAAGGTCTCTGCTCTTGAGGTGCTCTGAGTTGAGGAGAGGTCCTAGCTTCTCCTTTGCAGGAGGTTCAGTACCGTTATGAGAACCCAGCTTGCTAACAAAAGTGTCGAGGATGAAGAAGAGGGTAGGTGGATTAGCGTAGTGAGGGTATTGGGTTTGAAACTCTTGAGGAACTCTGCTTCTTGCTTCAGCTCCAAGAATCTGTTCACGTCCAATCCATCCATCCTCATCCATAAGATTGAACCAACTCTTCACAATTTCAAGAGTAAGATCTAAATCCCATTCAACAATAGGCATCAAGTGGAAGCCTTCATCCCACAGAAATCCTCGTGGGAAGAATGGTCGCGAGGGAACAGTGGTGAGCAATTCAGATGGACCTTCGAGGGCTTCTTGATGCTTTGCACGGGCTTCGGCAGTCTCTTCCCAAAAGCCCTCGTTCTCTTCATCATACTCGGGGGCATATGATCTATCAACAACCGAATCCCCTTGAAAATATCCCAAGCCACCAAGAAGATTGGCAAACATGCTACTTGCAAAGCGCTGCAGATTCTCCACATCAAATGGAGGCTTTGGATCGAAAGTAGTGACGAATCTGGCCCAATAGTTCTTGGAAGCTTGGTTGATGTGCCCAGTTACATCTTCACTGAAGAGCTCCTTTGGCGCTGAACCACTGTTAAAGATGATATCAAATTCAAAGTTTCCTTCGAAAACCTTCTGGATCAAGTGCATGTTTCCGGTTCCTTTGCTATCCTCGCCATTGTTTTTAATGGTGTATGCCTGGGGTGGTGGAGGTGGGTTCTCCTGCGTGAACTCTGCTATGTACTCGTCGATTTGTTCTTTGAGTTCCTTGAAGACAATCGGTTTAACCTGCCACAAAACTTCTGCTGGTGCCGTAACTGATCGCACAATTGTTCTGTCCAAAGGCTTCTGCTCATACGAAGGATGCGAATGTTTTGGATGGTGCCCTCTGCCCGCGGTCACCACCACTTTGTATGTCCCCAATCCGTCGGAATCTCCAGCCAGCACAACATCGCCGGTATATCCCAAGGGATCGTTTTCGTTCTGAAGCTGCAAACTTCCCAATCCTTCCAAACTTGCATAGAACATCACGGTTGTCTTCAAATCCGGTGGGCCGCCTTTCCTCACCACTCCTCGCACACGGGTCGCCCAGCTTCCCCCATGGCTTCCTCCTGGGGTTTTTACAAACATCGTTGAAAGATCAATTCCATTGCGCTCGTCATAAATCGTTTGCTGTCCCCCAGCTCTTGCGTCGAACTCCTCCCAGCCATAACCTTTCATGTCATCGCCTTGCTCGCAGGTATGTCTGAAGTCTGCATAAACGCAATTAGCATATTTCCAGCCAACGTCAACCTTCACTTTTTTTCTCTCCAAAGCTTCCATCCAAATAATTTATCATATTTGCAACAAGTGTAGCAACTGTAACTCACTATGCTGGACATCTTGGAAATTGTCCACCTTGGACCACATCAAACCACCAACAAAACTTTTGGGAATTCTAGGGCGGACGCCGAAATAGACATTGGGCCTATACGGGTTCCATAGTAAACTCTGGTTTGTCCCCCGAGCATATTCGTTAAAGGGGATAGTGCTCGGATCTGGATCGTCAGCCGCAACTAATGAAGCTGCAGCGGCCGCTACAATGGCGGTTAACAATGACCGCACCATTTTCGTTCGAGAAAATGCGAAATGAAAAGCTTTCCCAGAGCTCTAGAAGTGAAATGTGAGCTCGAAAAAAACACCACAAAAGAAAAGAGTGTGTCTTTTATGACACTGCAGTGTTGACCTCTTAGCTTGAGAACACAGTTACCTTTGGCGAATTGGAGCCTGTTAATTCAGCCTGGCGCGCAAGGCTGCGGGGAGGCTTCCTCCGTTTTGCTGGCTGTAGGGGCAGTGTGGGGGGAGGGATACGAGTACACATCACAATCAACCAATACTTGTAGAGCAATGGTCAAAATTTTAGGATGGCTTCTTTATTAGACACTCAATCCACTATTTCAGTGTATACAATTTGTTCTATTAACATAAAGCTTCTGAGCTGAGAAAGCTTTGGGTATAATTATCGCGAGTATGACCCTACTCCAACCAATTCGTACCATAGTAGACTGTCGTCTTTCGATGCTGGGATATTCATCCACTAGAAAAAATCATAGGACAGGATTCCGTTGTTACGAGTCTCTCGTAGGACTCAACGGCCTATTGAATCCACCCACCCGATTCATATATTGTCGATACTCCGTCTTCTTCTCCTTCCGAACCGCAGAGATGTCGTTGCCAGGAACCTTCTTATTATGCGTAGTCGAAAAGCCTCCAAAACCCATCATAGCCTGCATAGCTGCCATCCCGTCGTCTTCAATGACAATCTCATCGTCGTCCTCGAGATCTGCATCTGCTGATTTTCCCTTTCCCCTGCCCGAGTCCATGTCCATCCGATCGTGATCCTGTGCTCCAGATACGCCAACCTTGAAGCTCACAGGCGGAGTAGTCGTTCGACTCTTGGTATCACCCTCCTCAAGCTTGACAGATTTGCTCTTCTCTCCCCCGCCCTCGACCATGACCTCCTTATCAGCATCTCTTCTGCCGTCTCTCGGATCTCGTCTTGGACTTCGACTTCTGGTTCCTCTACGATCCCAATCCCGATCTCTCGACCTCTCCCGTGGCTTATCTCGAGAATCCCGTCCGTGGTCTTCGCAGCGCACAGTGTCAGATCTGCTTCTATGTGGCAAAATCTTTTCCGCTGGCTCATACATACCTCGTTCTCTAGCCCCATCCTGGTCCCGATTTCTGTCATCGTCCCGTCTGCCACCTCCTCTAGCACCTCGGAAATCGCGCCCTTTATCTTCATCAGAAACAGTATTAGATTTGGTTCGGAATGGTAAAGTCGCAAACATTGGTGCGAACATACCTCGGTCTCTAGGACCATCGCGATCTCTATCATCTCTACGTCCTCCACGTTCTCTAGCTTCTCTTCTGCCACCTCGATGATCGCGACGCGGCGACCGACTTCGATATCTTCTCTTGTCGTCTCGTCGGTCGTCTCGTCGCGGCTCATCTCGTTCTCGGGTTGGTAGTGGTATAGGTGCGCGACGATCTAATTCGTCCCACATTTGCTTGCTGTCGGGTCTTCGCGGGCGTCGCGATGAATCTGCCATGGTCGCGATTACAATGCGATGAGTTTAAAGGTATGCGACAAAGGTGGTTGAGAAGTTGGTGTAGCGGGAGAGTTGGATGGATGTTTCTTAAGGCTCCCAGAAGGCTGGATGTTTTGACCTGACAGCCCAAGTATTTTGTGGGGCATCATCTATCTCTTGGCACTCCTCCTTCTTGAGTACGGGGTCGTCTTAATACACAGTGAATGTCTTCTTCATTACATTTTCCTATTCACTTCACATGAATATTCTAAGCGCCGAAAACATTATGGCTTTCTACTGTATATTTACTAGCTATGTACCTTTCCTGCCAAAAAACTTCGATTTTTGTCTTACGTAGACCTTCTGTAAAGGGAAACAGGTTCTACGAAATAGACTCCAATCTCTCGCTAAACCTCCCCTTGAGATACTCGATAACTTCCGAAAACCTGATCCAAGTTAGTATCTAATGTTGCACCTCAATAATTATAATCATGCAGTTTTCGAATATTTGACATTTGTTAGCGGGACTAGAATTTCACATTCATCCACTTACTCTAAAAAACGAAATATGGATTCAACTTTACAGATCTCAACACGCTTAAAGATATTGAAAGTCTGTCAGTATCGCCCCAATAGCTGTGAGCTGTTGTTTGATAGTGGGCTAACTAAAACTGTCTCCCTGACTCTTGATTGTGGACATAGCAAGGCTAGTAGTATTACCGAGTGACCGTAAAGATCTGTCAAGCGAAGCACTCATACTTGACAAAATTTCTTACTAACAAGAAAATATGGGTTGTTATGAGGGTGGAGGCAAGGGGGGAGGAGCACGTGATCAAATTCAGAAAAAATACATTTGATATCTGTGTTAGGTCAGTAATAAGTATCACAGGCACATAGACTTATAGCACTTGAGTTTCTGTTAATATCTACATGAATGATATAAATTGGGTAGTAATGCGTCAAGTCTCTTGCTGGGAACTTTCAAGGGAACCCTTCGTCTACTAGACTATATGGATACTTAGGAATTTTTGAGCTAAGCTGTGCTTCAATTGAAACAATTCAAGCAATGTGTCATACAAGAATGATCCCTTTTTGATGAATTTCAACCTTAAACTTCGATAGATTCAATTCACTATTTGTCGTAGAAGTATTCAAATTGTTTTATTGCTTTGAAAGGTTACGTGATTAAAAATTATAGTACAGGAGATGACTCCTGAGAATTGTACCAAGCTAGAACATGCACGATCGCTTATGCTTAGTACTGAACCAAACACTCATCTGGCATTGTACATACGCTCATGAAAAGATCCAATTTCCAAAACATAGAGGATACGCTCGTGCAAAATTCAATCTCAAAGACCCATTCCTTTTTGCTTAGCGAAACTCATACAAACAAGAATGCAGGCAAGAAGCCAGCCATACCCACTAACCAGTAACTCACCCCACAGGCCGCAGCAGCAGCCGTCTTGGTCGCCTCAGCTGGAGGAGCTGTGTTGGTACTCGAAGCTTTGATGCTTGTTCCAACTTTGGAACCAAGCATATCGGTATTCTTGGTAACAGGAACAGGAACGGTGGTCGCACTAGGCACGACAAGATACGGGACTCCGAGAATTGTAGTCTTGATGGCTCCAGGAATGCCGTTTGGTGCCAGTGAGAGTGGGATCGAAGTTGCCGACGGGAACACCAGAAATGGCGTGCCATTTATCAGAACTGTGGTGCCTATTGTATTTGAAGGCTGTAGTATTGAAATATTCGTCGGTCCTGGTATAGCAAGGAATGGCGTATTGTTAATTATGGTTGAGCTGCCTGTTACTCCAGGAGGAACATTTGCTAGTGGTATATTTGTTGTGCCTGGTATAATCAAATGTGGTGCCCCAGAGATCAACGAAGTGCTTCCAATGCTTGAAATCGGATTTATTGGAAACACTTGTATGCTTGTGGCACTAGGTACAACGATATAAGGCGTATTGTTAATAACCGTCGTAACTCCGCTTAATCCAGGTGGGGCGTTTGAGACTGGTATATTCGTGGGTCCAGGGAGTACAACGAAGGGAGAGCCGTTAATGATAGTAGCGCTGGCTCCTGTAACGGTCGGGGCTATTGTAGCGGCCTGGGCTGGTAAAGCAAATGTAGTTGGCGATGGAACAATAATGTACGGTGTACCTGCTATGTTTTTCGTCTCGCCAGTTAGGCCTGGTGGAGCGGCAGCAACGGGGACGTTCTAAAGCAGTGTAAGTTAGCACTTATATTAAGTCACTATCATAGGTTAAGTAACCGATGGTACATTTGGAAAGCGATTGGACAACATCAAAAAAGAGTGAGTTATTGGAAACAGAAGCCTATGCCATTATCCTATAAACGCCCGAATGAAATCACGATATGCCGGAAACATTCATACAGTAAGAAGAATTAATCGAAGAATTCTGAATATCTGACTCTTGAGCCATTTTAATGGCCCAGGTTTTCCCAGACAAACAAGTTATCTGTTTCAGTAGTTTGGGAAAACTTTTCAAGTTGTACGTGATAACTTGGTCTTTTGTCCAAGAAGCCACCCGGGAGTCGGCTCTCTTCAGGTTACGAGGATTTGGAAGTTGGGACGCAATGGGCTGTAGAAATGACAATGGGATAGAGGAGTTTACTTACTGTTGAAGTTGGAATTATAATGACAGGAGCTGGGATATTATTCGGTGGGAAACCTACCCCCAACTGAGGGTTCGCACCAGGTTGAGGGTTAGTCCCAGGCTGAGAGTTAGCCCCAGGCGGAGAGTTAGTTCCAGGTTGAGAATTAGTCCCAGGTTGAGGGTTAGTCCCAGACTGAGGGTTAGTCCCAGGTCGAGGGTTATTGACTTCGGCGTGAGGATGGTTCTCCACGTTTTGGGGGATAGCTTCAGGCTTGGGGTTACTGCTTTCAGGTCGAGGGTTTACCACCACAGCACCAAATGTGGGAGAAGGGGCTGATGGACTGGGAAGGAGCCCTCCTATGATAGAATTGATTATGGCGCCAATCACGGGGATTACATGTGGTTGAGGTTTTGGATGTGGAACACTAGGAGTTATACCTGGCTGAGGAGATGGGGTTGTGACGGAATTTGGAGCTTTCGGTAGATCAGATTGTTTTGGCTCAGATTCTGGTGCCGGAATCGAGGCCGGTGTTGGCTGCTCGACGTGAGTAGAAGGAGGGTAAATGAAAGTAGAAGACGTCAAATCCGTCCCGGCAGGATCTTGATAAGTGGATGTAGGGACGGAAGTATTTCCTGGAGGTGGAATCGATGGTCCTGCAGCCCTGAACGCCTGGACTCCTAGAGCAGAGGGGAAGAGTTTCTGGTTTTCTAGGTGGGAGATCAAGGTTTGAGGAACATAACCGTGGACTTCTTTCACTTTGTCCGGGCCGCCTTCGATTAGCGATGGGACACCTTGCATACCATACTGAGGAGCGTACACGAAAGGCGTCGGAAGGGGTTATAATGAAAGTTTGTATAGAGGAAGCGGCGTTTATAGTCGTGTTGGAAGCGGCTTTGAAGTAATCATGGGCATTTGTATTTATCAGTCCCATTATTCTGTGGGATGACCCACAGATATATTCTCCAGTTCCATTTTTTCGTACTGCGTCGACGATGATTGCTTTCACTGTGGTGTACACATAAAATGCTTGTTTGTAAGGTCTAGTACACGTTAGCTATGTCTTGGAATTAATCTTACTCGAAGCGAGGTTACTTACATTGTAACGCCTGCTGTGGTAATAGGAGTGGTTTTGTTGATTGAAGTTACCACTTGCGAAAATTGAGCGTTGGAATTTGAACTCAAGCGAAGCGGATTCTTGCCAATGTCACTGCTCCATATGAATGTATGGTTGGTCTTGTAGATGTTGGTCGTTGTATAAGGAGGTGTGTTGTTCATAAAGATAGTTTTCGAAGTCAAATTGACATCTCTAACTCCTGTCGAATAATTCCACGCCTGCCAATACTCTTCTGTTATTACATCTTGTACTATAAAGCCGCATTGAGGAGTTGCGGCGTTGCCAGTAGCTGATGTGGTGAAGAATGAATTATGAGAGCCTTTGACTGAAGGAGTCGTAGAATTTGCTGCACTTGGCTGCCTCTGGCTAGCGGTTCCTAGATTTGATATTGAGTTCTGTGGGTTGGTGAAGGAATTTGCGCCACTAGACGAGAACGTGATGTTGGAATAGCTTGAGGCTGAATGAAATTAGCTCCAAAAATCCCGTTGACTGCAAAGCCAGAATCTTACCACTGAATTGAGCATCTACCAGTACTTTGATAATGAAAAAAGTCCATACTAGCGTTACCAACCTGGAGAACATTTTGAGATCACTGTAACAAATGTGGGTTTAAGAAACAATGAAAAAAGCATAGAGAGACTCAAAAGGAGGAGAGAAACCAGAGAACCTACTTGACTATAGAAGATCGCTTGAAGTTAAGGCACATTAGGCAAAGCCTCGCCTTCAGCGGGCATTTTTAGGTGCCACCAGCTCAGACTCACCGGAACCAATACCAGATTATTGGTTCCCATACAGTAGTAGGAATCCATCCCTGTCAATGCTCAAGGTTCCTTGTCGCGTGGAACATGAGGAATTTGTACGAGGTGGGATGTTCCGAGTGTGATGGAGGTACTCAAGTGGTCAAGATTTGCGTCGATATCTCAATGGAATTCCTAGCCGAATTTGAGCTGAGCATTGGAGATGCTTTTACCCACGTGTCAAGCAACCCTTGATGGATCTTAAAAGTGGCCGTTGATAAATCTATCGTTGTTCTATTTGTCTAGGTCAATTTAAGCTATTACTTTAGCGCTTTTAAGCCAACTGTTGTATGTGTCTTCGAACACCCGTATAATTAATTGTTTTGATTATCTTTGAATTATTGAAACAATCACGAATAATCTTCACGTTTACGAGTGGTAAGCGTTACCTGTGCAGCCTTACTGCCGCTTTTAACAGCCCTAACATTT
Organism: Hymenoscyphus albidus; assembly: GCA_911693285.1. NCBI lineage: Eukaryota > Fungi > Ascomycota > Leotiomycetes > Helotiales > Helotiaceae > Hymenoscyphus > Hymenoscyphus albidus. The sequence continues at coordinate 423,389 of CAJVRM010000116.1, read as the reverse complement.
AGCCGACCATTGATACGCAGGTCCAGTCAGCAAAGGGACCGCTATAAATAAGCATGCAACAACATCCAATCATCTTCGACCTTTATAACAAGAACTGAGTGAGCAAAGCCCAGGTCCTGTACCACATCCCTGCCAGGGAGAAAAGGGGAAATCGGAGCTGAGGACATCGTTTCTTTGAAGGAAAGTGCCGCAAAAACCATACAGATATTCGCGGTAGTGGAAGAAGGTTAAGTCATTAATGTGTCTGCACGGCACGATTGAGTAGCTACCTTTAACTGTTGGTTTTAAAATGACATGACTGTGCTTAATCTTTGGCGAGTTTCTCGAAAACCGCGATGAGATTTTGACGCCTCTGTCATTCCCTCTATTGCTAGTAAATTGTCTAATGCGTTGACAGTAACTTGATACTTCGATACCTCTTCACTGTTTGAACAACCTCCAGAATCTTTCCCCATGTCTCCTTTATTGTCATAGCAAGATGTTTACATGGTCTGCATTTCGGAAGTGTCACACACCGAGGCTGGCATTCTTTATTACTGTTATTTATTTCCTATATTTTGCAGCAGGCTATTCAAATGCGTCTATTCCCAGAGATACGTATCTCGCACCGGTAGTTGTGCCAACAACTGGACAATGGTAATTAAGCCCGGGCCCTCATTTATTCAGGAAGATACTGATTGAAAAGAGATGGGAATGATGGAAGTTGGAGTAGCTTTGCGCTCCAAATCGGCACTCCTCCACAAACAGTCAAAGTGCTTGCATCAACTGCCGGAACCCAAACAATGGTCATCGCCCCAGAAGGTTGCGTACCAGGAGATTCTGCCAACTGCAGAAAATTGCGAGGCGAATTCTTCGTTTACAACGAATCATCGACTTATTCTCCGCTATTGGTTAACCTCTCGAGCAATATCTACGCGTTGACCTTGGAATCGGAGTTGGGTTATACTGGCAAAGGAAGATATGGATTTGACGATATCTCTTTCAGTTGGCAGTCGAGAGATGGCCTAATCGTGAAGAATCAAACAGTCGCAGGTGTTGCGACGAAGGACTTTTATATGGGATTGCTTGGATTGACTCCCAATCCGAGCAATTTTGGAAGTTATAACAACCCAGTACCTAGTTTGATGGAAAACATGCGCAATATTTCCTGATACCGAGTATTAGCTGGGCAAACACTGCCGGAAATCAGTACCGTAGGTTCACTATTCATTTTGTTTTGGACCAAAGAGGAAGAAGAAAAAAGTTCAACTCAAGAACTAGCTAACGAGCCACTGAATAGGCCTGAACAAAGTCCCTGGGAGTCTAGTCCTGGGAGTCTAGTCCTGGGAGGATATGATGAATCAAAGTTCGTGCCAAACAATGTTACATTTCCGCTTGGAGTGAGTCTCGACGTCACAATTCAAAGCATTACAACAAACGATAGCTTTTCACTACTCGACTCGCCTATCCAATCGTCCATAGATTCGACCATCCCTTACATATATTTACCAACCTCGACATGCAAACTGTTTGAGACTGCATTTGGCCTGGTGTGGAATGAGACTGTAAAACTCTACTTTCTCAACGACACTCAACACAGCTCCCTTTTGACTCGAAATCCTAGCATCACATTCAGACTCAGTCCAGGAGATCCTGAATCTTATATCGAAATATCGCTTCCATACTCGGCTTTTGATCTTACAGCTTCAGCACCACTCGTTGAATCTCCAACCCGATATTTCCCACTCAAACGCGCTGAAAACTCGACCCAACACAGGATTGGCCGAACCTTTCTTCAGGAAGCTTATATTATCGCAGACTACGAGCGAAAGAACTTTTCCGTCTCTCAATGCAAATGGGACCCTCGACTGGTATCGAAAATCATGCCGATTCTACCACCAGGCGCCACTGTTCCTACCAAAGACACAAACAATAGACTCTCAGTAGCTGCAATAGGTGGGATCGCAGGCGGAGTTGTAGCTGTTGTGCTTCTGCTTGTTGGTGCTCTATTGCTCTACTTTTATCATTTGAAGCCTCGAAGAAGAAGACGGGAGGCCGATACTGCTTCATCAGCCATTAACATTAGTTCGGACTTCACCAAACCAGAGCTTGACGGAATATCCACAGGGCTCGCAGAGCCGACCGATACCAAAGCAGAGCCACTGGAAATAGATGGAAGAAAATTGGACACAGTTTTCGAAGGCGACAGTCAGCCTTTATTTGAATTGCCTGCGGAAGAGGTCGCTTCAGAGATGATAGCTAGCGACAGTAATCTTACATCCGAGCTTGATGGTCAAGACCAAGAAAAGGGAAGCAGGAGAATGTTCAGACGGCATGAAAAAAAGGGCGAGAGAACAGACAAGCTTGCTAATATCGACTCGGCCATTACTGAGACAAGATGTTCGTCTAAGACTGTAGTTCCGAGAAGTCATGCCACGGAAATAATATCCGTACTGGGCCCATCTCGAAATTCGTCACCTCGTAACTCCCTGACCAAAGACAAAATTTTGGAATCATCTACATGCACCAATTAGCGCAAAGACACTTTTGTAGTCTGCATATGTATTCAGAGTCGAATAATACTTCATGATAATGGAAGTTGAGATGATCACTTTTTGCACCTGAAGCCGAAGATCATTCAATGACATACCTGCTGCCCTTGCAGGTATCATGCCCTACTTTCAATATGAAGCATCTCAGCGGCGTTTGTCTTTAGAATCCCCAGAGTTATGGAAGATACTTCATATCTCTTTTACTCGTAACTCGTTGCAAGAAAGTCCGTCTTGTCTTCAATTCCAAGCCACTAAAGGCTTGTCTCGTGTACCTTTTGTTGGCCTTCACTCATGACAGCAATAGTATCTCTAATTTGCCAGAAACGGTATTTCAGAAGCTCTTGGTCTGCATTCCGACAAGTCCACCATTTTAGGTTCACGGATGTGAAGTAGTTCATGAAGAAAGTCTCCGAGATGTCGAGTAATACACGACCCCGGGATCGGATCATTATCGGTATTCGGCCCGTTCTATGCCGAGGCCGAGCTGCTACATCAAAAAAATATGAGGGTACTCCTACTACTGATGTCGATACGCCAATATCCACAGCTTGATTAGACCAGACTGGCTCACGCCAATGCAATGCTACGGAATGCGTCAATTGGAGTCCACGCCAGCTCTCGCTGCTCACGTTCTCGCCATACATCGCTCTTCCGCAGACCATGTGCAGCCCTGACTCTCCCCGCATTACCATTTCTTTACTGGACCCCGACTCCCACCCATTCGAGAAACGTCAAGCCGCAATCGTGGAGATCTCTCCATGCTCGTCATGTTGAAGACAAATGGGGACCCCCGGTCATTAGGAAGATAGCCGTGTCAAAAGCACCCGCACGAATGCAATCCGATGTATTGGCGGAAGCCCTCCAGACTACCATATATGCTTTGTCTTCTGCCCCCGGCTGCGCGGGCATTGCTGTCGTTAAAATATCCGGCCCGGCCTGTCTTGAAGTCAGTATTCCACACGTAGAATGGGCCACAAGAAAATCAAGCTACCTATGATTTCTAACGCCCGGCCTAGATATACTATGCGATGTTGAAGAAAGATCGGCCACCGCCGGCACCACGACGAGCCGATACAAGACCGCTATATCATCCCCTCGATGTCCCCCGCCGCCTGCTAGACGTAGCGGTGGTGGTCTTTTTCCCACAGCCCTTCACACAAACAGGACAGGATCTGCTAGAATTTTATATCCACGGAGGAAATGCGACGGTGAAAGGAGTTCTCAATGCCATCGCAGCGGTCCCTTCACAATCCCCCATTCGCTACGCTGAGGCAGGCGAGTTTACTCGTCGAGCATTCTATTATGGAAAATTGAATATTGCGCAAGTGGAGGCATTGGGGGACCAATTAGCAGCAGAGACCGAGCAACAACACCGCGTTGCTCTGCAAGGGCAGTCAAAAACTGCTACCCTGCAATACGAGAGTTGGAGGAAGACACTACTGGAGGCGCGGGGCGAAATGGAAGCCTTGATTGACTTTTCCGAAGATCAACACTTTGACGAATCTCCTACAAATCTGTTGAAGGGTGCTACGGAAAAAGTCTCGGGGATTCTCGCAGTAATCGCAAATCATATCAAGGCTAGCCACTGCGGAGAGTTGCTTCGAAAAGGCATACGCCTATCCTTGATTGGTCCTCCTAATGCTGGAAAAAGTTCATTGATGAATCTTATTGTCGGTCGCGAAGCATCGATTGTAAGCCCCGAAGCCGGTACCACTCGGGACATTGTGGAGGTAAGTCTCGATATGCGGGGGTATCTATGCACTTTCGCCGATACAGCCGGCTTGCGTGAACTCCCTGGAGCAGAGGGAACTGGTACACGCAAGCTCGTAAGGCGTACAATGTATGACCGTTCACCAACCCCACCTTCAATTGAGCACGCACAAAGAGCTAGCATTGAGAGGGAAGGTATACGACGTGCGAGGGCAAAGGCTTCGGCATCAGATTTGGTGATAGTTCTCGCGTCAGTAGAAGAGTCCTCTGCTTCACCAGAGAAATTTGAAATACTTTTTGATGGCGAGTCACTTGTATTAGCCAGTGCAGCACCTTCAGCAATCGTTGTAGTTAATAAATGCGAGCGAATATCACATCGGGTCTTGGAGCGGCTACTTGTCCAATTCAAAAGCGAGACAAACGCTTTCATCGAGAATATTGAGATAGTCACGATATCTTGTTTGGATGCGCAGAGATACGAACCATCGGAAGAAGATGAGGATCCGGGAAATATACATTTTTTGACTGACAAAATGGTCAACATCTTTGAAAGTATGACGGACCTTCCGTCAGATTTAGCAGATGCTGTTGGCGTTTCAGAACGCTCGAGGCAACTACTTTCCAGTGCTTCTCAATTTCTGGAAGAATATAAACGCGAGGCTACAAAAGGACAAGAACTCTCGCATGGCGGGGAACCAGATATCGTCATCGCTGCTGAACATTTGAGGGAGGCAGCTAAAAGTCTTGCTCTCATTACTGGACGTGGGGATGTTGGGGATGTAGAGGACGTTCTGGGTGTTGTTTTTGAAAGGTGAGTTTAATCGTTTTTCTCATGCTGCAAGCCTTGGCTAACTTGTATTGTTAGATTTTGCGTTGGGAAATAGATTCTCGCATCTATACTGCTCTGTATGTATGAACATATGTAAAATAATAAGGCGAAAGCGACACGTATGATACCCTGGACTCTTTTTCATATTGAGTAGACGTCAATCTCAATTCATGTACACTAGTTCCTTTCCACTCTTTTTATGATATGCTTGATAGTGAGGTTTCTTGCCGCTCTGACGCTATTCTACTACTCCCTTTTTCGATGGACTGATAGCCACTTATAGCTAGCCCATTGAAGCTTATTGCTTGGATCACTTACTTGTTCTTTCCCCGCAGGTAACATATTCAGGGGATAAGGAACATTTCAAACGATCATTCCAATATCAAATACAACTTCCTCGCTAACAATAACCTCGATAGCAAAAGCTAGATCAAACCACCCCAATAGACGAGAGCGAAAAACAATGTAACATCTTCATACTCGCTAACAACAACCCCCCAAATCCAACAAAGCCACTTCAGTGACTTCAAGCATCACGCATCACCAACATAATCCCCTCACAAATCTCCATCTCACGCAAAATCTGCAATACTTAACCATATCATCACCTAATCCTCCCCCCTAACTCCATCCCCATCCTCTCACTCCCGACTCGCCACATTCATATAATCGATCCATATACAACAGCAGAAAAGTACTTTAACCCTAGACCCCCCTCATCCACCCCATCCCACGCATCCCTTCAAATACCACCGATCCATCAATCCATCAATCCATCTATTCCTACACTACCCCACCTAACGTCCCGTCCCGTCCCGCGTCCGATCCCTCCACACACGCTCAGGATTACTGGATTTGGGTTAGGATACCGAGGTGATGCCGTCTTCCCATTCCTGTTCCCATTCCCATTTCCAGTCCATGGGATGATAGGGATATCGCAATTGAATTAATTTGGGGGAGGGGGGGGTGGTAATGTACGTGTTACTTTGCTTTGATTTGATTTGATTTGATTGGCAGGGCTGTGAGGGAGGTGGATGAGAGGGATGGGTGGGATGAGAGGGAAGGGAAGGGAAGGGTATGTGTTCATCGAGCCTCGCGACTCGGGCCTGGTATTTAGGGCTCTTGTAGAAGGGAGGCGGAGTGGATGGCTTTGGTTGGGGGCGCTTTTGGACTGTGGGGTTTGGGATGGGATGGGATGGTTGTGGTGTAAGTGTCTGTGGGATAGATGGAGGGAGGGAAGCGGGGGAGGAATGGGTAACTATTAGCTCACTCTAGAAATTTCGTGAAGTGAGGTCGTGTAATTAGATACTGTAGTGATATGAAGCGAGAAAAAAGTACAAATACGGAATTCTAAAGTAAGTAATCTTCTTAAGATAGTTGTCTCCCCTATCTTTGCGCCTTCTTTAACTATGAAGTGATGTTTCTCTAGGAACGAAGAGATTCCGTAACCTTTCCTGAGAGGGAAGGACTTAAACGTTTAGGACTTGGGATTTAAGGCTTAGGGTGATTGGTGATGCTTGATAGGTAAGTAGTTGTGCTACTTATCGAGGATTAGGACGTAGATAATATACGCTCGCTCGCTCGTCTGGAGTTGTTGGTTATTATATTAGAGCTGGGGGAAGGGAAGGGGAGGGGAGTCTTACATACATACATATGTATGTAGTGTGGCGGGGTTTGTTTGGAAGGTATGAGATGGGTATATTCATATATATGTGTATGAATCCAGCCTTATGCCTTATACTAATAAAGATTTCATTTGAGCTAGAAATTTATTGCTATCATACTGCGTAGATATTATATATAGTGAAGCAAAGGAAGTCTATAAATAAATACAGTATGATAAAAATTAGTACTATAAAAGCGTAATCTTACGAGTAAATCTTCTTTTTTCTTTAAGAAAAATCAAAGAATTAATGAAAACCTTACCGTTGGGTTTCCTATAATCGTTTCTAGGAGGCCCCCATCTCTTCCCCGTTAGGAGAAACTCGCTGTTATGAATGGGTTTTGGAGGGGTATTTCGTATTCATGGGGTAGGGGCACAGGGGAGGGAACTGGTTTTATATAAGTGGATGGGGTTACGGGGTGGCGCTTAGGTAAGGTGTTATATACATACTAATTAACTAATTGACTAATTGACTAACTAATTGAACCGTGAAGAGAGGGGTTTACTCTCAGTTTCTATGAGGGTTATTTTTTCATTTCTTTATTTCGTGATATGGCGCGTATGAAGACCTAGGTAGGTAGTGTTTCCAGACTCTTAATTTGCGGGGGGGGGCTAAGGCTTACGCGAGGATCTCTTATTGGTGATTAGGGGAGATGTTCGGGACTTTTATTTAGGTTGGGATGAGGGATGGATGTTTGATGGAGGAGTGGTTTCTGAAATGGGAATTGGACTTGGGATTGGGAAGGTAGATTATGGGTTGGTGGGTTTGTTTTTATATATGTACTCGAGTAGGTATGGAGTTTTTGTAGGATGTGGATGTGTGGGTACACACCGTATGTACTTACAGGTATACAAGATTAGAGGACATGAAGCAATGATGCCAAGCATCCATCACTGTACATCTCAAACGCTCCAGTACGGTAAAAATAAAAATCACCACATGCCACATACCACCTCTCCCTTCTCCTCTACCTCCTACAACAACCCAAATACACATCCACGTCCAACAACCAAAACCTCACCAAACCAAATCAAACAAGGCAGCGAATCCGTCTCTGAGCAAGTATCCAGCATAGCGAGCTTGGCAACTCAAAAGGAAACACAAACAATCACCGACGGATGTATGAGTCAGAAGTGACCAATCCGCATCCGCATCCCGTAAGAGCGGACGCTGCGAGGTCAGGGAAAGGTCTATTTACAGTTCTACGCGGAGATGGATACCTAAGGAATCAGGATATAGTGGTGGTGCTTTGGAGATGGTCGGATGGTTTTTGGTTGTGCGCTTTCCCTCTGGGAAATCGAGGCTAGATATGTACGAAAATATCTAACACCCGCCACGGGCTATCGCGGGGTACAAAACTATCCCTAGCGCGTATACTTTCGTATACTAATAGTAAGCGTAAAACCTTAAATATTATACTAAAGACGTAGTTCTAATAGAGATATATACTTACGAATATTATAATATAAAATCTACTTAATTGTCACGAATCATGTGTTCACGTGATACTTGCCATAATAAGAGGCGCAACCCTCGACAGGCACATTCAGATTTCTTATAGCAAATGGGGATCGCTTAGGGTAGCTAGGCGATCCAAGGATTTCTTCCTTACAGAAGATCATGTGACTAGGGAGTATGAGGAAGTATAAGGGAGGCTTATACTACTCTTACTACCGGAGCATAAGGAAGTATAAGGAAGGCTTATACTACTCTATACTCGGACCATACGTGGGGTATGAAGGTTCTATATAAGACTGGCACGTCTGCCATTAGATAGGAGCTTCGTGCTCAACTTAGTTATCAATCTTATCATATTAGTTTGACATCTTTGATACAAGTAACGAGTTCACTTCCAAGTGAACAACCCGATAGTCTTCTTCTTATCATAGCATACTAACCAGCGAACACCCAGCCAAGTTTAGTTAGCCAGTTTGAGTATTCGTTACATTAATTCTCCTACTAATCTCTTATAATATATGTAACTATCTAGCTATATAATAAGCGAGACCTAAATAGATTATCCTATCTAACTCTGACTTAATTATATAAATAATAAACAACGTCCTTTAAGATATTTCTTTAAATAAAGAAAATATCCCTCTAAATAAAAAAATCCTACTATACTCTAATTTTTTTAATACTAAGAAGTCTTTCTAATAACTTTTATAAGTACTTTTCGAAGTTCTCCCCTTATCTATATTTACTACAAAGAATCCTTGTCGAACAATAAACTCCCTTTACTTTTATATATAATATAAAGAATATATATATAAAGAACTCTTACTACTTCTATACTTTCTTTAATAAATCTATATATAAAGAACTACCTCTACTTCTATATATCCTTTAATAAATACTCCTTCTATCCTTTATAATATATTAAGAGCTACTAGAATAAGTAGTAGTTATTATATTATAAATACTATTAAGGGCTACTAGGATAAGGAGTAGTAGTTATAAAAACCTAGTAAGTTTCTAAAAGAGTAAAGTATAGTATTAAGGTTAAGTAGTAAAAATTTAAATATATATATAAAGTTACTTAATTTAGTAGTAAAAAGTGTAACGAATACTCAAACTGGCTAACTAAACTTGGCTGGGTGTTCGCTGGTTGGTATGCTATGATAAGAAGAAGACTATCGGGTTGTTCACTTGGAAGTGAACTCGTTACTTGTGTAACCGTGTGGAGTGAACCACTGCTTGCTGTGATGAATACGGAGTCAAACGGAAACTGCTGTATTGAGCGAACAACAAAGTGAGGAAGGAAGAGAGTTCCAGAGGAACGAGAGCTTAAATACAGGATGCCAGCAGCGCGCACGTGACACATACTACATGCTGCGCTACACGTGATCAACCCCTAGTTCCTCCAACTCCGTAACAGTACCCCCCCTCTTAAAGAAGGTCGTCCTCGACCGAGTATCCATAATTAAGTTACCATCTAAATCATCATAATTGTCCCTTCCACCTTCCCAAGCACTTAACCAGTCATATAAGCGAGCTGGCGGGCCAGGTCGAGTTGGGTTAGTTAGGTGGAAGTCTCTTACTTTGTGAGGGGCGTATTTACAGTCAGATGCCGGATACCACTGTAGGTCTTCGTCTTGGTTTAGCCATTTAACACGGTAGTAGAGGTATTGCCGTCCTTTACTTGCAAGGATCTCTTGAATTTCCCNGACCGAGTATCCATAATTAAGTTACCATCTAAATCATCATAATCGTCCCTTCCACCTTCCCAAGCACTTAACCAGTCATATAAGCGAGCTGGCGGGCCAGGTCGAGTTGGGTTAGTTAGGTGGAAGTCTCTTACTTTGTGAGGGGCGTATTTACAGTCAGATGCCGGGTACCACTGTAGGTCTTCGTCTTGGTTTAGCCATTTAACACGGTAGTAGAGGTATTGCCGTCCTTTACTTGTAAGGATCTCTTGAATTTCCCACTCATCGTCGCCTGTAATGTTGACAGGCGGTGGCTCTGGATTACTTTGGCCTGGTAAAGGATTCTGGGAAGCCTTACGCAATCTATCAGGGGAGAAGACTGGATGGATTTTCATTGAATCAGGTAGTTGGAGCTTGAAAGCGTTGCCTACTTGCTGGATAATTTTGTATGGGCCAGCCTCTGGAAAGTCGAGCTTGCGGCTAGGCCTCTCTGTGCGCAAGTGTTTTTTTGCAAGCCAGACAAAGTCTCCTACACTAAAATCCACCAGGCGACGATGTTTGTCAGCGGAGGTTTTCATGCGCTCGTGAGTTAAAGAGAGCCCTCTTTTCGCAGCCTCCTGTGCATCCTTCATGCGATTAGCAAGCGCTCTTGCCTTCTCTACGCTTATTCGGTCGGATGGGGCTGTAACAGGTGTATCCNTTTTTTTGCAAGCCAGACAAAGTCTCCTACACTAAAATCCACCAGGCGACGATGTTTGTCAGCGGAGGTTTTCATGCGCTCGTGAGTTAAAGAGAGCCCTCTTTTCGCAGCCTCCTGTGCATCCTTCATGCGATTAGCAAGCGCTCTTGCCTTCTCTACGCTTATTCGGTCGGATGGGGCTGTAACAGGTGTATCCCAGTCAAAAGACGTACGAGCCGGGTATCCGTATAGTACTTCGAATGGGCTCATTTGGCTAAGCGAGTCATGTGGTANGAGTTAAAGAGAGCCCTCTTTTCGCAGCCTCCTGTGCATCCTTCATGCGATTAGCAAGCGCTCTTGCCTTCTCTACGCTTATTCGGTCGGATGGGGCTGTAACAGGTGTATCCCAGTCAAAAGACGTACGAGCCGGGTATCCGTATAGTACTTCGAATGGGCTCATTTGGCTAAGCGAGTCATGTGGTAGCGTGAGCTGGGCATAGTCCATCATAGGCAGTAGCTCTGCCCAATTGTCTTGGTAGTAGCTAACAAATGGGCGTAACCTTTGTTCCAGGTACTGGTTCATGATTTCGNAGTCATGTGGTAGCGTGAGCTGGGCATAGTCCATCATAGGCAGTAGCTCTGCCCAATTGTCTTGGTAGTAGCTAACAAATGGGCGTAACCTTTGTTACAGGTACTGGTTCATGATTTCGGTCTGTCCGTCTGTCTGTGGGTGGTGGGCGGTAGAAAGCTTAAGCTGAGTTCCAAGTACACGGTTAAGCTCTTTCCAGAAGGCTGAGATAAACTGAGGTCCACGGTCTGAAACAATTGACTCAGCAGCACCATAGTAGCG